>JAPYZI010002094.1:0-26122 GCA_030523105.1 Ophioninae sp. A BG-2022a | reverse complement strand
CACTTGAAAAATCGGAAAAAAAGAGGCAAAGGGGTATGTATGGAAAAATTTGCAAAAATCGATGGTCCAAATTTGAAATTCTGCCAAAAATCGAAAAATTATCCGATTTTAATGATTAAAAAAGCATTTTGAAGAGAAAATCGTAACGAAGAGATTGAGCTCAGAATAGAGCACCAACTCCTAAAGGAAAAAAAGTTACGGATGATTTAGTGAAAAAACGTATTGTCCCCAAAAAACGAAAAATTTTTTGGATTTTTAATATTTTTTTCATAGGTCCATTTCGATGTAATTTGATCCCCTGAATACGAATCCGCCATTAATTTCCCCCAAAACGCAAAATTTCCATGAAAAAATCGTATAAAACTACTAAAAACACGATTTTTTTGCTGTGTGCGTTGCTTTCGACGAAATTTCGATTGCATTCGTCGAATGTCCAATGGAAAATTTTCAGCTGATTACAAATATGCCCGAGTTTTCGTCGAAAGTACAAAATTAGTCTAGGAAAATGCGAAAAACCTTTCTAGAATATTTTTTTGACAAGCCGATTACTCAAAGTGGCGGGGATGCTAACTTTGCGGCGGTCATCCATAATAGCTGGACGCTCGAGACGCTGCTAAGCGGCAGTTTCGGTCGCAAAATAACTGTCTTCAAGCCGCCCATAAGAACTGTCCTATGTACGTCTGACTTCGTTGCTATGGTCCATGGCTGAATAGAGTCGCGCGTAGCTTGACCGCATCAAGGTTGTGATGCCAGTATGTTAATTGCGAAAGAGCGAGACTTTCGTGTTATAACGAATACTACCAGAGTGCTGTACATCTCGGATGTTTATGATGGATGGCTTCACGCAAGTGTCGGACCACAAGAGCCTTCATTAAAAAAGTCAAGGATGAAACAAACAAGAAGGAGGGAAACCGGGTGTGTCGTATTGTTGAGATGGGAACGATAGATACGTCATACGTCAAAACCATCAATAAGCAATCAATTATACAGAGCCAAATAATCGCAGCAAGAAAAAATGATGAATTTTATAAATACAATAATTGATGATCGTAGCGACATGGAGGAGTAACTAAGTCCTCACTGCGCAGCAAAGGTTATGTTCGATTCGTCCGCCGCATAAACACGATTTATAAGCATTCAAACGATTCATAGATTTACCATGATGACACAAATGAACGAAAAATAAATTCTGTTAAAACTCATATACTTCTCTACAACATTTATTTTTAATCATAGTTTGAATCGGATGAACAGAAATAAGATTAACACCCGTTTGTACAGGTTATACGCCTTGTATCTATACACACGTTTCCCCACTCTCTCTCAATTCCTCTTTAGGCTCGTCGGATCCTCGAAGACCGCCGGGTTTTTAACTTCGCGATCACTTTGCGAAGATGACATGAACGTACATAACCTGCTAAGCACTCCTCTGTTCAGAGGCCTAGTAGATAAAGCCACGATATCCAGTCTAAACTCCTAAATATGAGATTAACCGATTACGTGAAATTGAAGTCCTCGGGACATCACGTGAGCTCACCGACGTTACGAAAGATGACGTCGAAGATACTCGTTCTCTTCGGATTCATGGAACATGCTTTTAATTTTCTTTTCTTTTGCCACCAGATTATACAGGTATCAAGCTGATTGCCAAGATGTGGCGATTGAACTTATTATTGGGATTGATACTGGCGAATTATTGTCTCGCGGCACCCCAGCAACAGTCGGAAGACGAAAGGCTCGCAGGTCTCATTTCGAGTGTCTTCACACAGAATCAAAACGAAGAAAATGACGATGGTTCGAGGACACCAGCACCGGAAAGTGGAAGTCTCGGTGATTTGATCAACAAGCTCTATGAGAATGAGAACAAGTCTCCTAACGTTGGCACTGGTGTCAACCCGAATACTGGAACCATTCTCGGATCTAACAATCAGAACAACGGCCCGAAACCCACCGACTGCGAATGCGTCCCGTATTTTCAATGCCAAAATGGAACGATTCTTGAAAACGGCATTGGAATCATAGATATAAGGTCCGGTTTCGGCAATGACGAAAATAACCAAAAAAACCAAAATTTACCCGTGTGAGTGATACTTCCCAAAGACCGCGAAAGCAGTTATTGCTGGCTGCACCTCGGGAATTTTGGGCAATATCTGTACACGTACACGCAAAGAGAAGCATGGTGCATGAGAGCACGTCTAATTTACACTGTACGTCGTTTGCGCATGAGATTTATGGGATATATCGATAAACGCAAACATTCTTACCAAACATCTTTTCAAGCTTGAATGTGTCTTGGGGGGGGGGGGGGGGACGAATAATCGATCTCTATCACTCCAGTTAGAGAGCTCTAGCTTGAGCTGGCATGCATTTTTTCAAACTTGACAAAGTAGCTCA
This sequence comes from Ophioninae sp. A BG-2022a, assembly GCA_030523105.1. Lineage (NCBI taxonomy): Eukaryota > Metazoa > Arthropoda > Insecta > Hymenoptera > Ichneumonidae > Ophioninae sp. A BG-2022a. The sequence continues at coordinate 23,728 of JAPYZI010002094.1, read as the reverse complement.
AAGAAGAATCTTTTTTTCATCACGTAATGATAAATGACGGATAAAACTTTGTAGTTAAGTCTCTTCTGTGCATAACCAAATTCTCAAACACGTAGATTTTCAGCTCGCTTGATTAGCTGTGAAACTTGTCGCCCGTTTGGGTCCGATAAAATGAAGCACGCTCGTCTTTGGGCAATCATTACTCATAGCTGGGACGACCTCTATCTCTATGCTGGTATTTAGAACCGATCGATGAAAGAAATCTTTTTCTCCATCCTATACAGAATTTCCGGGGCATGTGAAAATTACATGCAAATCTGCTGCAAACCTCCGGATATAATAAATCCCAATATACCCACGACTCAAAAGCCATTGGTACGTAGAGGTTGCGGATTCCGTAATTCGGGAGGTGTTGGCTTCAGAATAACCGGTGACAAGGACAACGAAGCGCAGTTCGGCGAGTTCCCGTGGATGGTTGCCATTCTCCGGGAAGAAAAAATTAATCCGCAAGCCCCGGATCAGGTTATGAACGTTTATCAGTGCGGTGGGGCTCTGATTCATACTCGTGCCGTCCTCACTGCAGCTCACTGTGTTGTTGGGTAAAGACAAATTCGCATACGTCCGTTTACGATCGAAACGCTCAAAAATAATTGTCAAGTCACGTCGATAAACGATAATATTTCCCTTTCCAGAAAACAGCCGAATCAGTTGAAGGTTCGAGCCGGAGAATGGGATACTCAGACGAAGAACGAAATTTATCCTCATCAAGATAGGGATGTTAGCCAAATTATTATTCACGAGGAATTCAACTCTGGTTCACTCAGCAATGATTTTGCCATTTTGATTCTTTCGAATCCCGTCGATTTCGCTGAAAACGTCGACGTTGTTTGCCTACCTCGTCAAACCGATCAGTTCGATTTTACTCGGTGTTTCGCCAGTGGATGGGGAAAAGATGTGTTCGGTGAGTATTCATCCTTTTACAATCCCCGAACGTCTCGACAATTGAGCGTGTCAAAAATGGACATAATCTGCACCTAAATATCTGTCTTTTTAAACAACGATGTTTGTAGTTATTTGGTAAAATTGTAACGGTAAAATTAATTCCCTATAATTTAGGTCAAGCAGGTCGCTATCAAGTTATCCTGAAGAGAGTCGAGCTACCCATCGTTCCTCGCGATACGTGCCAACAATCTCTCAGAACTACGCGGTTGGGTCGCTACTTCGTTCTCAACCAAAGCTTCATCTGCGCCGGTGGTGAAGCCGGAAAGGACGCGTGCAAGGTAAGAAAGTTCATTGGGGTATATGGAAATAATGTGGTAACAATTGAAACACTTTTGACAGTTTGAAATTAAATTTTACGGTTTGAAAAGTTGTAAAGTCTGCTCATGAAAATATGCGTATTTGTGCTTTACAAAGACGACAGGTGGTCGATGAACAGCTTCAAACGAAAGGAACAGATTCACTAAAAAAATCCAATTTGACGGAAAATATAAGTTGATATTGTATATTTTCAGGGTGACGGTGGAAGTCCGTTAGTTTGCCCGTTAAGAAATAATCCCTCCCAATACGCTCAAGCAGGAATTGTGGCGTGGGGCATTGGATGCGGCGAGAACGGTATTCCTGGTGTGTACGCGAACGTTGCTGGTGCGCGTAAATGGATCGACGGAAAAATGGCGTACAACAATCTTGACACTTTTACTTATTCGTACTAAACGTACAGACTGAACAAAAAAACATCAGCTATTCACTTCTCTTTTTTGCCATTGACAAACTGCTCAGTGAGCACTTAGTTTTATTCTTAAGAACGTGTTTGCGTATGGACATTCGCGAATTTCTAAAGTTTGCGAATGTGCGACCATGATGACAAAAATAGACTCTGAACTTCGTGCGTCAATGATGGAAAAGTAATGTACAATTGCTTCCATTTCTGGTCTTTTTAAATCAAGTGTAAAACGATAAATTGTGTTAAAAAAATTTGTAAAGCATGGTTTTTTAAATATATAATCATAAGTGAAGAGTCAATTATACTAGCCGAATTGAGCGCGTATCGCGTTGTGAACGTGAACGAAGTCAGTAACATTTGTACGAAACGAAAATAAAAGCGATAATCCAAATCAAAGGCGTTTTACTTTGTGTGCTGACTTAAGGAGTTAGGCTACTGAGACGAGCCGAAAATTAGGAATATACAAAAGCATTATTTATTAAGGAATAAATAAAATTATTGAAAAATCGTAAACAAGTTTGTTAACGATCTTTGAGCATAAACGGTGAACTCGAATTATGCTTTCTGAAATGAAAAAATCCAGTTTAATTTTCTTAAAATAGATAATAATGAGTTTATCAAATTTCAAGTGGATCCAATTCATTTGATGTCAAGAAATCGCGTACACCATTGTGAAAAACATAGTTTAGAGAAAAATGCGTTTAAAATTCGACCAGTTGTATCTTTGTAATCATAAATTTACTTTTAATCAGCGATTCTCGCATCTTATTTTGGACCTGCCTCTTCAATTAGCTTAACCTCGTGCAACGATTTTGGAATTGTAGATATAATGTTTGTATAACAAAAAACTTATTTATTGGAACAAATACATGTACGGTTCTTTTCCCTTTTATATCCATTTTATTTGATCATCTTTTTCTCTAACAGGCCTCTTCTCTTTTTCGAGTTGAATTTGTCTTATGACGGTAGTGTAGGGCTTGTGACAAAAATGCGAGCCCAACGGCGGGTAGTAATGCCTGTAGCACAAGTACGTAATGCAAATACCAATTGCCGACCCCACCACGACATCTGTAAAATTGCAAATTCAGGAAAACAAATTCGAGGTGAAGAAACGAATTCTTATAAGTGGTTTCGGAGTGCACGCTATCTTTTACCTTGCCAATGATGATGATAATCGCAAGTTCGACTCAGAGCAATAACGAGGGCTGTGCTCATAGAGAATACAAATATAAACAATTTCCAAGTTTGCGTCTTGCCAGCGAGACTAAACGTGTGTAACTTTCCAGCTGAATAAAGCGCCACGAATCCCAAACTCGCGAATGCAACTGTGAACAAATATGACATTATTGACGTTACATGATAAACAATATTTGCTTCGATGATTGAAAAAATTTAACTGCAGTACGTAATGTTTTATCAGTTATATAACGAATAACTGTTTCTTATATAAATCATCCACCTAGCATTTCACTTTTCAATATACTGAAATAAGCATTTGCTGATAGGAGCGATAAAATGAAATAATCCTTTACCAATCCGACAAAACTTACAGGAAGAATGTCCACTAGGGAATGATTTTCTTCCATCTCTTATGATACTGGGATCACCTGTGCAATCAAATGCCATATCACCTCGCCCGTCCGGAAAACATCTGGAGTAAAAATCGGGCCTGGGACGTCCTGTGTTTTAAAATCGTTACAATTATTTTTGACGTCACGAATTCTTGGATTTTTTATAATGACATCCGACTAGACATATGGTTTTTTCGATTGCCCTTCATGAGATATCAGTCACACAGATTGCCTGTGATTGAAAGTACTTACCGACTATGAGTTTGATGATGTCAGTGATGACACCATTCAGCCCTAATGCCAGGGTTACACTGAGACTAGCTTGACAGCAATCCGTGCGGTCTTTGTTGACGAGGAATGTTACAAATATGACTACGATGGGTGTGATGAACACGAGTGGCTAAGAACAAGGAAATTGCTGATTGCATGGATATGCTAGTGTAATTAAATTTTTACGACGTGTAATTACCCATAGGATGGACGTGGGAACGTACGATGCCATAGGTGGATTTCTATACAACCACAACTCATTCTCGTGTATTTTTCTGTTAAACGGCTCTGCGCTTTCCAGCATCCTAATCAACGGTAACAGAATTAGATTACATTTTTTTTTTTCATTCGCGATGTTTACGCTGGTACGTAAACTCGATATTTCGACAGTGACTCGATATGTAAATAGTAACTTACACGAATAATACTGCCAGAATGATACGAAAGAGAACATCGAACCAGAAACTCACGAGAACTTTCATACCGCGCCCCATAGTCATATTTTTATAAAATAAAATCGTTAAAATTAATAAAACTTAATAATCGTTAAAGGCGGCATAACGCCGCGCTCCGGCAGTTCGACACACACGTAATGATTGATATTTTATATTCGCAACATCCCCGTCAGCTACTGCCACGACCCTCGAGGTGTCGTCACTACCACGGTTTTACATACAGGCTGGAAACTCTGGGGTGGGGGTATGACAGCACTTTGAAGCACCGGCCGTTTCGCCCAGTGACCACGAGTGTCGCTGCGATAGAATCATGCAGCGAAATTTTGAGCGTGACTGAAAATGTTGCGCCTGAAGTAATAGACCGACTGTCGCTTTCGGGTTCCGGTTTATCCCTTTCAGTTTCCCGGTTTATCACTTCTGGCTTCCGATTTCCGGTTGTGCCTTCTCCGTCGACCCATACGCCGAAAGCACGTACAGCGAGACACCCACTCCCACATACAAGCGCTCACAGCGACGAGCGTATCACATTCAAACGGAATTTATATTTAATTACGCCAGATTATTTTTTACTAGGATTTCTCAGGTGTCTTTATTCGTAATTAGGTAGATGATTGTACTGTAAATTAGGTACGCTCAATTAAAAAACCACTACGTTGCCGACTGTTGTTAACTCGGGCGAAAAAATGTTCGTCCGCCAACCACGAGCGGAGACTGCTTTCCATGATGAACACTGCGGATTATTGTATTTCTATAAACAAAGATGGCCGAACTGCAACGCTAGAATGCTGGCGAAAATGGCATTCTACGAAATACAGTATGACGATGAATCCACGACTTTTTAACGAGAGATATATTTTTATTCACGATTATCTCTACGGTGTGTCGTAGGAAAGAGTTCATTAATAGATACGTTGCATGCACGACATCGTAAAAATTTACCTATCGAAGGTTTTCGTACCGACCTTGCCTGGTTGTTCGTAAAAAATTCCATGTTCGAATTATACCGATAAGTTTTCACGTTACATAGGCTTCGTTTCCATGTTATATAGCATCGAGATGCTTGTACTGAGTTCTCTGTTGACAAAAACGCGAGAATTTTCGTCCCAGCCGCTGCGATATTTATATCTCGTTCATTATATAACCTACAAATGTGATCATCGAACACTTCGCAGAACGAAAGGATAAAGTTTCTGCGGTAGATTGCTATTAAATCGCACGATCAAATACATAAGTTGTGAGAAACGCGCATTATTTCGCGTAGTATAACCCCCGAAAAGTGAAGCCGTGAGGAAAGTTGACACTCCAGGAGTGTCCCTCGTTTCACGCTGTTTTCAAGACGCAAATCGTCGCAGTCTTCTCGTCGACTGCGTGAAAATGTTGTCTTCAACCTCGTCGACATCGTCCACGGGAACGTGTGGTGTCGGAGCGCCGATAAACATCACTTCAATGATGCCGGCAAGCCCGGGCACTGACAGCTGTGATGAAAATACAAACCGATTCAATTTGTACTTGCAACGCGTCGCAGGACAGTTGGATGATGAGGGTAATGCAACACTGAGAGACCATTGTTACGCACGGCCATGGAATTGGAAACCCGAAAATATTTATGTCAAGCCCATCAAGAAGATATTTTTCAGCAAGTCACCAGAGTTGAGAAGGTGAGCAGAGTAACACTGCATATTTCAGTTACATTCATTAACACAATAAATTTTGTACTGGGCAGGAAAAGACAAAGTTCAGACGAATTAATCGAAGTGGACGAGATAGAAGAAGATGAACTCTCCTTGCCTTACGATTTGACCAGAAGTCGCCATCAGATGGACGAGTTTCAGAGGCTAGCAAATTTTGCAAGACCAGAGGAGACAGAGATTGATTGGGAAGAAAAAATAGAGAAGATTTTGTGGTTGCCTGTGCATCATAGAATATTTTCAAAAATCATGAGAATCCTGACATCAGAGCGTTTAGCACGTTTGGCCAAATCTAATTGTTCTACCGAGCCAATACTCCGGCGAATCTCATTGGACACAGCGGCGAGACGATTTCGTGAAACGCTCGCTTCGACAGGCTGGAATTCTAAAACCACACAGTGGCTACACGGGCTTCTGTTTGAGCACCTCCCGCGGGAGTACCTCTCAATTTATCTCGACATTTTACAAACATTGAGAGCAAAAATGCCCCAGCTGATCGATCGTATGATGTCGGTGCAGCCGAATATCAATGGAAAATCAGGTTCCATCACTTGGGAAACACTAGGATCGCTTTTGAAGAGATCCTGGGATCCTCTTGCGACTCCCCTCAGTTCGCACAGACCGGTATTTGTTGTGAAAACATTCCACCATTGCGCCTCAACCCATCAAAGTCGAAATCCGAAATAATCGTATCTCCCTCGATTTTAGTTGAAGTTACCAGGAAATCCGATTCTGGTGGTAGCCCCTTCGGGTATCAACTCGAATGTTTCTTCTCGTCAGCACAAATGGATCACTCAATTAGGCAATCTGGGTACAGTCGTTAGTGTTCACGCGCATCTTGGACTCTCGGCTAATAGAATGACCATGATGACCTGTATGGATCAGCTCGTGCAAGCCATGAGAGCCAAAATACAAGATGCGAGATCGGATTGCCCTGGCAGACCTATTGTTATCATTGGTTTCAATAGTGGCGCTGCTCTTGCTTGTCAGGTAAACACTTGGCTCAACTATGCATCTGATATGAATTACTCCACCGACGACTTAAGAATTCGTTACACCGTATTAGAAATTCAACTTATCTGGGATACAACTGTCATGCGGTTAAATATGGGATGCACATCAGTGTCATTTGTTCGAAAGGAGTTATAAAAATTGGTATTGATCCAATAAGCGGTTGAAGAATCATAGCATTTGAAATTTGCGGCAGTTTTGCATGCGTTTTTATGGGGATATTTTATTGCTTCATCCTCGAAGACGACGAGAACAGCGCACTTAAAGAATGGGGTAGAATCTTCGAATTTTCTGTGGGCGATTTATCTATGAAACTGTTTGAAATAAATTAAAAAAATCATTGCCCAATTTTAATGTGACGATTGTAAAGTACAAAGGTTGTGCTTAGTTTTTATACGAGCTCTCGTTCATCCTTACCACGGAATACTTCTCAGGCAGAATTCTCAATACATGCTTAATCTATTATGAATATTCAGGTAGCTCAGATGGAGCACGCTACCGCGGTAATATGCCTCGGTTTTCCGTTCATGACGGTGGAGGGAAAGCGGGCAACACCGGACGATACCCTGATGGACATGAGATGCCCAGTGATGTTCGTTATCGGTGAAAACGCGAGTCTCGTAACGCCTAACGACTTGGAGGACGCGCGAGAGAAAATGTTGGTCGAGACGAGCCTCGTCGTAGTGGGAACTGCGGACGATCATTTGAGAATATCGAGTGCGAAAAAGATATCCGACGGTATAACGCAGGCGATCGTCGATCGATGTATAACGAATGAAATCGGCGATTTCGTCGCGGGTATTTTGTTGCAACCGCACCCTCTACCGCTGCGTTCTGTGTCACTCGCGAGCTGTGAAAATTCAAGAACAGCGAAAAAAGAGCCGCGGAAGAGAAAAAACTCGACGAGCAGTTCGGTCGACAGTGAATCAAATTCACCGAACGTGAAAAGATCGCGTCCCGTAACGCCCGTTACTACGTCGATAATTTCGCCTGTGAACAATACAGCTCCGTGCACCGTCGGTTCTAAGACTCACCTTCACGTTTCGTCGCAAGCGACTCACCTAACTGTCGGCCCCTCTGGCGTTACCTCTAACGCGACGCAGACGTCGACGCAAAAGAAAAGAACCAAAGTATCGAATTACCAGAAATACAATTTCGCCGATAAGATGATTTCGTCGAGAAGCTGCTCTCAGGTACGTTGAATGAAGACGAAAACAAATATACTTTTGCCTTTTTTCAAAGTTTTACTTCCGGTGTGAAATATTTTTCTATTCTTCCGTCGCAGCAAACCATGAGTCCAGGCAACGGGGGAATAACTCTGAACATCGGGTCGCTCGCGAGTCTCGCTCCGATAGGCCCCATAAAACTCGCGCCTACCGGGGTTTCATCGAGTTTAACGCCTCCAGCCTCCGCTCCTGCGAGCCTCAAAGCAAGCGTCAACTCTCGATCGCCGATGACTTTAGCGAAAATTCCAAAAATTGTTCAGACTAAAGTGCCGCAGCTACCACCTATCATGAAGAACAAGTCGAGTGGGACTTCTACGGGAAAAGGTCTCGCCAAGGTTATTCCGCCTAGTTACAACGCGAGCGGGACTGAATTCAAACCAGCTACAATTTCCGGTATTGGACACAATGAGTTTGCTACTTTCAACATCCTGCCGAGTTGGCCATTGATGTGTATACGAATTATTGATATCGTCATTGCAATTGTTCCGAGCATTCTCCAGGCTGTTCTCAACTTACTGTATTTCGTCCTATTATTAACAGTCATTTTCTCAAAAGTTGGTGCCTTCACGCAAAAGATTCGTTAATTGTTGCAGCTCGTGAATTGTTGCAAAAAAGATCACGCTCAACATTGAGCGTGATCGTTTTTGTGGATGGTAACTGATAGCTTCTTGATCCGTTTATTCATATGAGCAGCGAACGCGGCGTCGCAGACTAAGATGACAACGACTACGGGTAACGCCGGATCCCTGACGGCGGTGTTGCAATCTGGTAAAAACAATCTCAGCGGCGTGACTACCAATTCGATCGCTTCACACGGTATTCCCACGCCATCCGGTAGCATTCTTCTAACGGCGAACATCGGTGGTGGTTCGGTTGCCGGTACTGCAACTACGGCACCAACACCAAAAGGTAGAATCTTCTTGCCTAGCAACATAACAAACGAATGAACTTACGAATCCAGACGTAGGCTACATATCTTTCTTCTCGTAAAATCGTGAAAAAGTTACACGTGATCGATTTTACGAGTTGATAAGCTTGTACTTTTCTTTTTTCGAATCGATTATTTTGGCGGACACTAGCTTCTTGAGTAGTATCATTGCAATGTCATAATCGTTGTCTTAATATGTATATTTTTATGAACGGTTGTGCGATCATCAGATATTGTTAGGGTTTGGAGTGGTTTTTAATTTAGGGTGGTTTTTAATTTACCTCGAATTGTCTTTTTTATCACTGTAAAAGAAAAGATGATGAATTTTTTGGAGAATACATTGTTGCAGATAGGTCCTATTTAATATTCCGAAGACTTTCACGAGATTTTGGTACTTTAGCTTTACGAATGGTATCTACAGAGATGCGTTCTTCAAATGGTTTCAATAGACGTTTCGCACTTGTCAGCGACTCAGCAACGCAAATTTTATGACAGTATTTCTAAAATAAGTTTTACCCGATTGATCAGTAAAGTTTTCTTCCGATCCGAAATGTATTCCAGGATAAAGAATATTAACTTCGTTACAGGTGTGTGAGAAGAAAAAATGAAAAGCGCCTTTCTGTTAAAATGATGTACAGTAAAATGTGTATTTTTGTCAGGACTATTAGAAATTAATAGGGAAACGGCACAAAGGTCTCTATATTTTTTAAATCGATATCCAATAATCATGAAATAGAATCTTTATTATGCCATATGGAAGACCGAAATAAACCGAGTTCACGCGATCGCGTGCACGTGTGCGATGAAAAAGAAAACAAGAAAAATGGGGAATAAAAGAAAAGCGCGCCGGGTTTACGCTCGCATTTTCTTCCCATCTGTGTATGTCACGCAACGTTCTGTGCGCAATGAGTAGTAGGTACATTGTAAACGTATCATCTTAGCTTTATACTTTATGTACAATAAACATTTCTTTGTTTTTTTCTTCCTATTCTTTTTCTATACTCCACATACTCTCGATCGATTCCTTTCCTCTGTCCTATTGCTTTTCTTCATGCGACTCATACCAAAGAAAGAATACGCAACTTTCGCCAGCGCGGTTATCAATAGACATAGAGAGAGAGAAGAGACGAAATTTAAGCGATACGAAAGTAGTAGATCGCGTAGGAGGAGGACTGGTTTCAGGTATTACAGGTGGCGACGGATTAATCGCTGTCGGGATGATGATGATGATGATGATGATGATGATGAATGTCAAATTGATCGAGAGCCACTTAGAAAACGGTGTGTCTGTGTATTTTGTAGTGACGGACATCGGAACAGGGACCGATGGCGAGAAGAGCAACATCGATAGCAGCATCGAAACGAATTCGAGCCTGTCGAGGATGAAAAGCCATCATCCCGACTGTATGGCGACATCGTCGCCGATATCCTCGCCGGTCTTGCTACCGTTTACGAACAAAACGCCGATAACGATACTCCCAATGTCGGGTCAAAGAGCCAAGTCATTGACGAAAAATCAGTCGAAGTCGGTGCCGAAAATAACATTTAACAGTCACAATTTGCACAAATCGCAGTGCGGTGTGCAGACACCGTTGTCGTTGCCGAAAAAGAGTATGGACATTGACGAGGATCTGGGAAATATTCTCGACATTCCGATAATATTCGCAAAGGACGGCGACAATCTTGGTTTTATCGAGAAAACCACCTCGACACCGGCGCAAAGTCACGTTCCAACGTGCCTCGAGAACGCCGAGAAAACCGTCAAGAGGTTGGGTTCAACGACCAAAGTTGTTCTCATAAGCAACAAACAGGACAAGTCTAGAGGGCTCAATCAGACCACCCAAAATTTCATCAGACCTATCCTCAATAGTCAAGGAGCGACAGTCCCGCATCAGGTTATTTTGCATCCACGCAATCAGAACCATTCGTCTATCTCGATCGGTACCGATTGGCACGGTTTACCCTTGCAAAACCTGCCGCGGTCCAGTCAGTCCACCATCAAGTACACCAAGATCATACTCGCTAAGAGAAGCTCGGAAGTCAATAGTATTGCGAATAATTCGGTAAAGAACGAGCAAGTTGTTCTTACAAAGAATATCTCGAAGGTATCGTGCGGAACGATACATGAAAAGAGCGAGCATCGGTACGCGACCCAAATACCGATGACGATAACAGCCTCGGCTCAGGTCCAAGCGAACGACGCGCTGGAGATCGAGGATGCCATAAAAACGAATATAATCGAGCGTAAATTCGTAACTATACCGGAAATCGATTTAACTTCGCCTATCAAGAATCCTGTTCAACAGAGCTCACCTTTGGCGAACGCGACACGTCCGGCTGACACGGGATAAACTCAAGCGTTTCAAAAACGCTGCTGATCAAGTGAACACTTGAAAAATTCACTCAACTCGAATAACTCTGCGAAATTACGTGCAATTCGCAAACCGGGAGCATATTTATTTTCTCTATCGGTATCGCGATCTCGGTCAAATGTTGTAGACTTTATTGCGTCGTTTCAATATCGTTCCATGCGTCGGCTGAGTTTTTGGCGGATACTACGAGTCGCCTAGTCGAACTTCATGAATGTTCCATTGGATCAAATAAATTATTTTCTACACATTCCTTGTTTTCGGCATTTTCTCACGGCAACGGAATCGAATTGATTCTCCGTTTATTCCTAGTGATGCTCGTGCTAACGTGATGTTGCAAAATGTTCGTAGTTCGATCGAAGAGAGAGAGAGAGAGAGAGCAGGAGATAAAGCGTGAGAGTTGTAAAATTTCAACGGTCAGGCTGTGTAACATTTGTCGGTAATGTTAATAAAGTGCTGATTTATTTACCCTCGCTGAGAACAACGCAAGCACACGCAATTATCATTCCTTCACCGCTGAATTGTCACGGTTATTCCATTTTTCGTCTATAGGGTTCATCACGAGACGTTTCCCAGTGTCTCTTCACCGTCCTTAGATGTAAACATGATAAAGACTTTCTTGCTTAACTCTGGTCCGATTTTTCGCACTGTACTCAGAGGACCTGCCGCTCTTCTTATCTGGAATGAGAAACGTCCATTACGATTGATTTTTCATTGCATAATACGCGATAATTACGCAATCGCGTAAACGTAAAGATAGCTTCGTTTACCGGAATATCCTTGAGCAATTTTTCGCCTTCCGTTGGGCTGCAAGTTACGTATGCCTGAAAGCAATAAGGTATTTCATTCATCTGCATTCTTAGTGTTTACTCGAACGACGTGTTACACCAAACAATCATGCGGTGATTTTAGAGTTGATTCTCATGAAAATTTATAATATTTAGTGAAAGTTTGCAATGGTTGATACAAATTACATGGCAAAAAAGAGGAAAACATGTTCAAGATTTTTTTTAGCACTGAACAGCGCATTAAAGATCTCAGGGCTGAATTTTTCACATTTTTGGGACATTAACTCGGTTACGGAATAAGTAGGAAATTAGCTGGATTAGAAATTAGCCCATTAATCGCGTGTGGAATCAATGTTTACGCTTTGCATTTAATATTTTTGTACCTATTTATACCTTTTATGTATACGTTCGAGGTATATTGCAAGTTTTTACAAAACAGTTCTTACTTGCATCAACTCTCGAGGGCTCGGATAGACGGAGCAAATGGCCTCAGCGGTCTCTAATCCAGCCAGATTGAATTGACAAAGTTGCTGCTGCCAGAGGCGCTTAAGTCCATTGCCATTTTTATCTACTTTTACCGTGTCCTTGTTGTCGCCCATTGCGTACCAGTCAACTTTGTCCACTAATTTTTGTCTTTTTTCCAATTTGAGTGGAATTTCGGCAATGGCTTTTGTATAACGGTAGACAAGTAAAGCTAGTTGCTGCGATGTTTCAACAAGGGCGCTGTTGCACCCAAGGGATAACTGAATTTCTGCAAGGCTGAACTCCAAATCGTAACGCGATATTCTTGCCGAGCCACTATGGTGGTTTTCATTTTCAGAATGGCTATCTTCCCTGGATGTTTGTTTTCGTGACTTCTTGCAACGATCGAAGTATTCTTCAATGCCGTAGATTACTAATGTCGGACGATGATTGGGCAGCAGTGAAACGACACTGGCAACTGAAGAACAAAACGTTCTTTCCCTGATACTCTTGACAACCCGATCCGCCTTCCAAACGACTACTATTTGATTCTCGTCTCGAGTGTCCGTCATCTCGCAAATCTCGTTGCTTTCGTTTATATAATGGCTCTGGATTCTTCTCGACCATATTATGCTGTTCGGGATCGGCAGAGATTCTATTTCACAGCATACATCGGATTGCCTCAGAACGTCCAGAATATCAGAGTGAAGGGAAGAATCCTCCAGTTCGCAGTCAATAAGGACATTCATCAATTTCAGGCATTCACCTGGCTGCAGGTTTTTACGATTTCTTTTTTCAAGTTCTTTGAGGCGTTTATCGACAATAGCTTGTTCCTTCGCCTTCGCTCTTTCCGCATTGTCGACCCGCGAATTTTTGCTACCTTGGGCCTTTTTGCTTCTGGGTTTTTCGTGGCGTTTTCTAGGTGCGTCATTGTTTTTATTTGATGTTTTTTTCGAGCGTCTCACCTCACTTTCTACATCATCGTCATCGGACGCGGAGTACGATGAATCCAACGATGGTGGCAAAATGTTACGCTTGTATTTTACAGGATCCACTTCTTTTGGACAATCCGTCAATCTTCGCGATTCATTCGCATCGTAGTGAAAATGAACCGAGGGGAAATCAAACATCGCGGCCTCGGAGCTCGCGGCATCGCTGGTACCGTTTGATTTTTCATTCGCGATAGGTTCGTCGTCCGAATCACTCAGGCAAATTACTTGGTCAGGCATTTTTAAATTCGCAAAAGAATGCTTCTAGTTTGATCTTGATATTAAGTATTCTCCAAAGTTACGTAGAAGCGGATATTTTTAAAGGTTATGAAGCGGCTGATTGACAGGTTCGAGCGGCTGATAGACGTGTAGGGTTATGTTTACGCCCTCAGCGCTTTTTGCTATCCATAGTCTGTTGGACCAACAGTCGGTAAAGTTAGTTCCCGTCTCGCGATCTATTTTACCGTCTCAGATATGATCTTTTTGGGCTAGTTCTCTTCGGGTAACGAGGTTAGACGATATTACGGTAAACAAAAAGAAAACGCTGTATTTCGTATTTTTAGAATCTTCCGTTTATTCCTCTCGAGTACTCATTCGTAATGTAATTACGTGAAACACTGGCTATTCGTATTTAACATTGTTACGTATCGGAGAATAACAGATCGCGAAATCCAGCGCAGTATCGACTTTGATAGCGAGCAAGCTTTTCCGTAGTATTATTTCTTTGATGCATCAAATTCGAGGAATGCTCGCTGAGCTCGATACAAAGCCGGAACTGCGTTTATCGGTTTAATCCACTCAATAACACATGAGTAACCATCCGGTATGATTATGTTTCAACAGTGGAATGTAAACTTGTTACACGTGTATTCACAATCGCAACTTTAAATAAAAAACATTTATATCAGCGGAAGGAAAGCGTCATCGTTTTACTTTTATTCCCTCGGGAGCGAAAACTGATTTGCAGTATCGCGGGAAAATCCGCTTTATTAATACCTCAAGTTTACTCACTGAAAAATGAAAAGTGATTCGAAGTATCTGATAAATCTGTCTCATTGATAAGTACATAGGGATCGATTTATCAATACCGCTTGTGTTATCGACGCGTCAAATCACTTTACGAAGTGCGAAAAGTCATTCGAAGTGTCAGAAAAATCCGCCTCGTTGACGTACAGATAGAGATCTGTTTACTTTTCGATTTCCGATTCCCATAGAGTTTTCCGGTAAGTGGAATTGTGAAGACTTTCGAATATTGATTATACCGGATATCCCCGTCTATATATTAAATACATATAACAATTTCATATATTTGTATACCTATTTTTCAACGTCTTACAAATTAATGACAATAAATAAAATAATAATTATCAAATTACTTCCTTATAATTTAATACATTATAATAACTTCGTATATTTAATGAATCGTAAATTGCTTCGTAAATAAGCTAAAAAATGTCAGCGCGTTTTCTAGCAGAGATAAAATTTGAAATTTTTCCTCGTACCTAACAAAATTGTTGGAGGATTATATATTCGAGAATTTGGATTATTTTTTCTTCGCCTAATGACGGTAGTCGAGAGTCGTTATCGCGGATAACTCCGTTACGTAAATCGTCGACCTTTTCTCCCGAGAAGTCAAAATCCATCGGGATCGGAGAGCCGGCGATGTACATCGAAGATCAGCGAGTCGTGATATTCGATTGGTGTCTCGTTCCTCGGGGCAACTAAAGAGCAGAAGACGAGCGATACAGAGGCGTCAAAGTTTGAATGATTTGGGGAGGCGCGGGGTGTTCGGATCGCCAAGAGTGTCACGAGGAGCGTAGACGTTCTTGGTTTTACAAATGGCAAATACCGTTGGGTCAATCCGGGCGATGTGATAATATCGGGACGCGTCATCGTTCCGAGAAATCAAAATTCACGCCAAGAGCAAAAAAGATTAGCTCCAAGGAAGATTACGTTAGCGACAATTATTGCTGATTATACTTTATCGCCTTTAGTCTAGTGGCGATCCTCTTTGGCATCAGCGTATCAATTTTTGTTTTAATTTGCGCTCGACCTTTCGCGATTAGATAGTCCCACGTCGCGGTTCGTTTCTTTCGAAAGAAACCACCATGGAAGCTGGGACACCAGAAGTCCAAACGCGCCGGACACCCGACCAAAATTTTCAACGTTAAGGGGAATTTTGGGCGCACGATTTTATCAAGAAAATAATAAGTGTGACTTCCTGCTCCCCCCTCATAATTCAATACAACCCTCCAGTACCTTCGAGCTATTGGCACGCTTATCTAAACGGGGTGGTGCTAATTTTAAGGGGAAGTTCAATGGTCGATGTTTAAGGGGAAGTTCGATAATAAACAAACCCAAACAAACTCAGAAAAAAGTTTTCGATTAATATAAATTCATGAAATAAACAAAACCATGATTCTTTGATTTTGGATTAATAAAATCCGCAGAACTCTGCGTAAGAGTAAATATCATAGCAAATGAAATTGATGATTGAGAGACTAAATATAATAAATATAATATAATATATAAATATATTAAATATAATAAGTCCATTTTATATAATATATAAATATAATAAATATAATAAGAGTAAATATTATAGCAAATGGAATTCAAACCCAAACAAACCCAAACAAACGTAAACAAACCCAAAAAAAAAAAAAAATCCAAACAACCCCAAACAAATAATTTAAAAATGCACATATCAGCATTACTTTCGATCGACCGTAATTCCTATCGTTCGTATTTTCGAGGACGCTTTTTTAACCGTTTTTGTATTTAAATGTGTACCTCTGGTGTACAGCCAGAGCATGGGAACCGCGTTTCCTCTCGGGTAACTCAAAGAATATGCGTTTCCGCGTCCCATCGCATTTCCCACTTGGTCGTTGAACGTCCAAGCCCGCAGTCTTCGCTCGTCCGGGATGGGGGCTCCGGTTAAAGCCAGCGGGTGATTGAAGGCTGGGGAAAAAAGTTATTACGAGACGACGGTTCGAAACGTTAAAAAAATTGTTTGCGGCAAAGCGGATTAGGGAGTAAAACGCGTTCAGGCCGATTTTGAAGTATCAATTATATTCGTCCGCTCGTTCCCTCCCGGAGGTCTTTTCGGATGGTGCTCAACTTGAAAACAGATAATAAGAGATGACCGTTGACCCGATCAGAAATAACAATCGAGTTAAGAGTCCAAACTTGATTCTACTCTTGCGCTTCGTGTCTCTTTCTGATTGCTCTCTTTTACTCTCTCTCTCTCTCTCTCTTTCTCTCTCTTCCTCTCCCTTTCTATTTCACTAATCGTCCCTATATATGCTCTCTACGATTATCAACGATACCCTTTACGCTCAAGTACGTTGAGTTTAACCGTACAACTACGGGAATGACTTTAATTCGTGAGCCTACGGGACGCCACACTCGACCCCACTCTTCCAGCGAGTTTCAAACATCACGAATTATTCGTAGAAATGCAGGGCATTCATTTTTCGACTTCAACGCGTAAAGCGTAATCCGGATGTCGAGACACACCGCGAAAGAGGTGGCGAAGAGGGGGAGGGGAGAGATCTCTCTCAAATAAAAAAACAATGTTTTTTGACGATCGATTCGAAAGTGCTAAAAAAATATTTTAATTCGTAATTTTTCATTTTGGGCTCGAACGCTATTTTTTTAATGGCAAAACATTTTTGTTGGTGATTTTTTCAATATGGCATGCAGCCCAATAAAACGAATGCTGATAAATTATATGAAAATTTTTATAATAATTTTTTATAATAATTTTTTAGTATGTAAAAAATGTGTTGTATCGTTGATGCAAATGTCATGTTAGACGGTGTTATGGGAATAATAATAAATAATTGTAGGGTTTGTGAGTAATAACAATATTTATGAATAATAACAATACTTTTTTTAGACGGTTCTTGCAAATTTAGATAATATTTTGGAGATTGATTACGAGTGATTTTTCGTAATGATTTTCAAGCCCGTCTTCATTGGGATGGAATATTAATAGGAAAACTTTATGAATAATATAGTAATTCTGTAATTGACTAATTATAATGTAATAATAAATAGTAGTATAACAATAAATAATAATAAATAATAATATAATACTTGTATATTAATAATAAATAATAATATAATACTTGTATATTAATAATAATATATCAATAATAAATAATAATTCACGAAGTGAATAATAATTTTCTCAAAAAAATTGATTTTTGACAGATTCTGAAATTTCCAAAAATTTCTGGCGATTGTTTACTCGTGATTTTTCATATCGATTTTCAGTTTAATCTTAATTGTTTAAATTGGTAGATATAGGTTCCATTTTTATTGAACTGCAACCGAATAAAACGAAAGCTTTCGTATTACTCGTGTGTGAGTATCCGCATGTTCGTGTGCAACATTGGTATCGCGGTATTACGCGAGAAACGATAAACTGAAAACGGTACAAGAGGTCATCGGATTTGTTTCGTCGCTGATCGACGACTCTCATCCATCATGATTCTTCAATCAGTCGTTATTCGTTTGTCGATAATTCTGCGCTTTCGAATATTTCGAGTGCTCAAAATCAAACGTGTATTTCGAGTATTTCGTACCAAATGAGCGACGCACGTCCCTTCCACGTTTCATTTACTATACATTTATTGACGATCTCATTAAAACGCCAATAAAAGACGTACACGTTTTACTGGCTTTCTTGTTTTCTCAATAAATTTCGGTTTCGCGTTTGTTCGGCTCCGAAAAAAATTGACCGATTCAACAGTTTTTTTTGCGTTCAACATTGGAACGACTGAAGTCGAGACGTTATGAAAAATTCATGCATAATTCCGTCAAACTCGAGATTTTTTCGATTGAAAACATATTTATTAACAATGAAGTGATTATTTGAACAAAGTGCCCGGTTTGCTGTATGGCCTATCGGTTTAACTGACAGATCGATCACGTTGATAAATTATGAGATGCATTTTTGTTGCATCAAAGAAAAACTTTCGTACGGCTGCATATTTTTTTTTGCAACGAAAATCGCGAATCTTCCGAAAAACACGAAGTTTCACATTTCGATAAAAAAAAAAAGTAACATCACTCTTTCGTTATTTACAGATGGATAAACAAATTTGAAAAAAAAAAAAACATTTATTCGTTCTGACTCGTTTTAAAATTAATAAAATCACGTATAAATAATAAATAAAAATTGTTGAAGAAACTACTTTTGAGAAAATCGCAAGCGAAATAAATTCTTTGTAATACATTGATCAACTGGCTAATCAACTTCACCTAAATCATAACTTCATTGATTTTTTTAATGTCCTTGAAACTGTCACTTCAAATGTAAAGTGCTAACCTCAAAAGCTTTCTCGACATCCTAACGAAAGAGATATCATATTTTGAAAAATCTTAAAACTCGTGCTAACCTCAAAAAAAAGCTCAAGGGTTGCACCGAAAAGTAAGCAAAAGTTTCACGTTGGACGTTTAAGCTCATAAACGAAGAAAATACATCGTACTTGAGAACGGTTGATTCAAACTCACGGAAGGGACAAAACGAGGAAAAGGGCGACTTACGAGATCGTCGGAAAGAGAAGTAACGAAAGAGAAAGAGAAAAAGAGAGAAAGAGAAAGAGAGAGAGAGAGCAGGAGAACGAACATTCGCGCTGATAACCAAGCAGTCTATCTCGTAATAAGAAATAATGAAGGAAAAGAGTAATTTAAGAGTTGAAAGCTTGGTAACACGTTTATTATATCTCATGACCCGCAATGCCCCGTATGCCCAGTAAGCGGCGTGCTACGCGAATATAATGAGGGGTGTGACGTGTCCCGGGCGATCACCGTCCGTTGCCAATGATAATGCGCTTTAAATTGATTCCAAACGATATACCAATGAATATGCACTCCAAGTTCTGTTCCTGCATCGAGTTGGAGACGAGGAGACGAGGAATATTGTAAACTGAAAGAGGATCCCATTGTCGTATCTCCTAAGCAAATATACGTGCCCGTTCCACCAACCTCCTGATAGGATTATCAATGATAACGTCAATGGAAAATCTTTCCTGTAAACTTTGGCCATGTTTGTTCATCGTTTTCTATCCTCCCTCCAATAATCTTGACTCAGTCAGTTGACCAAGTTTTTCATTCTTGATTATCGAGTCTCTTCTAGGTGGACACTCGTGTTTGATAAGTATTCTCGTTGTCAACCGCCACGACGATGATCCAAATGTTTTTTTTTTCACGAGCCCTGATGACATTTGAGTTACTACTCGCGAAGCCTTTCGATCAGTCCTATTTGCCGCGTCATGAAAGACTACGACGATAGAACGAATGGGAATTTTAGAATTCTTTTTTTTTTCTCTCTATTTATCGAAGTTTTTTATTTCCTTTCGTTTGCTTGTCCACCATCTCGACACGTTTTGTAAATGAGGCGGAATTTCATTTTTCGTTTTTTTTTCTTTCTTTTTTCGAAAGAATTTGTGGAGTTGTTTGAATGGTTGCATTAAAACGAGGAGAGAGAGAGAGAGAGAGAATATTTATTCCCGCAATTGTGAAGAGGGGTTCCGTGGCAAAGAACTTATTTCACGTGATAACAATTCCCTCCATTCGTAATTCCCTTCTCAAGTTTAAAAGAACCCCTTCATTCTTACTTCCTTCTGCCAACTTTTGAAACGAAAGAATTTCTTCGAATGCGCCGTGTCACCTAATCGAACATTATGTGGAATTTTACGTATATATATTTATCAGCGTTAGTTTGGGTTTTTATATATATTATGATACGATTCAACCTTCAAATCTAACGTTTCATCATTTCTTAAAATTAAAAAATGTACGTTTGTTCAAAGAACTAAAAAATTTGTATTCATATAAGAGACACTTTAACCCATAAAATCAATTAATACAAAAAGTCAATTAATCAGAACACATAAAAAATAATAATAACAAAAATAATAATTAAATAGAAATCGATTACTTTGCAAATAGCAATGCATCGTCATTGATTCAATTCAGTAATGTTTAAATCCCAAAATCTTGTGAATAAAAAAAGATCGATTATTTTGCAAATGGGAATGCATCGTTATTGATTAAATCCAGTGATGTTTAAATCATTTTCGATCGCAGCTCGAGAAGACAAAATTTAATCGATAAAAACTATTTCAAAAACAAAAAAAAAAAACAAAAAAAAAGAAACGTTGACAGACGGTTGAATGAAATAATGGCTACAGGTGATTTTGACTGTACAGAGAAATACGTCTGTATGAAATATATAAAAATTTAATTCAATATTCGATTGAGTGCGGACGTATATTTATTGGTAGGCAAAACTCGTGATATTTTATGGAGCATACGTTGAATGCAAAATTGATATACACATACGTATCCGCGTACGTGTTTTATAAGTATAGAACAATGAAGATGGATATGTTCGTCCATTGGCTGTCGGTCATTGTGCATACCAAAATATACGTATATATCCGCGTTGCGCGTATAAGAATAATAATAATTTTCCGTAATGAATGACGAGGCCGGAGGAGATCGAGCGTCAACTGTCACGCTGCAGCTGACGATTCTAGAGTCGAGCCGGTCCTCTGCCTCTCATTTTCCAATTGCACGAGTCTGGACCCTAGACCGAGATGGGATCATCCTCCCTCACAAAATTGATATTACTGTATATTGTTCCTTCGTGAACCCGAGGATCGCTTCTCGTTCGACTCTTGTATCTAAATAATCCTGATAATGGAAATAATAAATAAACAAGCGAAACAACATTTTATCTTTTTTCAAAATCATTTATTTTCCTTTCCGTCCACCGTGAGATAATCGATAATTCATTGACGCAAAGATTCGAGACATTATTTTCATCCGTTGTTTACATTTGTTGCAAATATTCAACAAAAAAAGGATTGTTTATTTATTAAATTTGTTTTACGCGCTTAGATATTGTTGTTGTTATTAATAATTACAGAAAAGATCGATATATATAAATATATATATATATATATTAAGTTTTCTAATTATTGTTGTTTAATTCGTTCTTTTAGCAATTGAATGCATTTTAACAATCAACGATGTAAGTTTAACAAGTTTTAACAATTAAATTCAGTCACTGTCTTAACAATGAAAAATAAAATTTATAGGACGTTGTTTATACAATGTTATAATGTAATTTATAAACAGCGATGATACGATAATTTCAACATTTTTAACGATTTAATTTCATTCCTTTAGCAATTCTTAAATTGTGCAAATTATTATTTTAATAAATGTTTAATTCGTGTGCCTATAGCGATTCAATTATTGTCAAATTAAAAATTGAATTCGTACGTTTATTTATTAACGAATTATTATTCAAATAAATATAAAAATCATACGTCTATATCTATTGAATTATTAAATGAAAAAAAAAAAAAATAATAATAATTCATTCTTTATTATTCCATAAATGTGAGGAACTATTATTCCTCAAATTGTCAAAAATTTCGGACATTTTTTAATAACCATCCAGTAATAGCTTGATATTTTCGCTGGTCGATAAGGTGGAAAATTCGCGAGGATGAGTAACGGAGTTTGGGGAGTAGGTTAAATTCCGGGGCGATCAATCGATGGGTTATGAGAAGAAGAGCGCACATTTTCAGTTATTTACGGATTGAAATTTTTCCGAGAGAAAATTCAAGTCCCCGAGCGTAGAAAAGCTAACGAGAGGAAAAGTGCACTTTTTTTTCGATCTTTTTTTTTTATCGGAGAGCGGACAACGACCGTTGGTCGGTCCCCCAATGTGCCATATTTACGCGTATAATCAAGAAAATGTAGCAATTTATCCACTACGACGAATACAGTACCTAATAATAAAGAGTAATAATATATAACTTATAACGAGCATTTATAATTGATAATTATTCGTAACAATAATAATTATTAATAATGACGTATTTTATTTTTCAAAGAGCGATATCACGAGCAATAATTGAGCAACAATAGTGATAATAATCATTTAAAAAACAACGAGTTTTCGATAAACAAAAAAATTGAAAAACATTTTATTCGTAATTATCACGATATTGAAAAATGTTTCAATTATTTGTAAAAGCAGTCGTACTTTTCGTTTGTTTTTTTTTCCTTTTTTTTAAATTCATATTTTTGTTATCTTTGATCGAAGGCAATGTTGACAATTGGAAAACGTCAACTAATTTCTGATACGCTCAATAATTTTATGTTTTCTTTTTTTTTTGTTGTTGTTTGTTTGTTTTATTTTTCGAACTAGA
Organism: Ophioninae sp. A BG-2022a; assembly: GCA_030523105.1. Lineage (NCBI taxonomy): Eukaryota > Metazoa > Arthropoda > Insecta > Hymenoptera > Ichneumonidae > Ophioninae sp. A BG-2022a. Next base: position 1,027 of record JAPYZI010002094.1, on the reverse strand, counting down.
AAGTGTAATCGGTTCGTTGCATTCCGATGGACTGTTTTGTCTCGACGTAATGAGTCACATGTGGGTTGGGTAATGCAAAGTTCGATGCGTTTCGTAGAGAAAATAATATCAATGCTCGTTATTCTTTAGAGACGAAAGTACAAAAGTCAAGTTCTCTACGAGACTAAAGTACGTATTTACGTTTGTAGCCGAAGTCTAGAAGAATCGAAACAATCGCAGTGTTAGAATTGATTAATTAATTATTAAGATAAATTAGCTAATAGTGATAAATAAAAAGAAAATATTTTTGTAAATATCGCGGTTTAATAATTCGTAAAGAATTTCATACTCAAACTCGAGTTGATTGAGAAATCTGTACGAAAAAAATTCTTCATCTTCGATTCTTCGAGAACGTTACTGTCTCTCAAATCAAGAAGAAATACACGTTTAAATTTTTAGCCGTAGACTAGTTGGGTATTACTGTTATTTAAATTTTAATATTTCAATTTCTTTATAAAAAGAACTTTTTTTTTTAACGAATATATTTAATTTAATTAAAAAATCAACGAATTTATACAATTAATTTGCACGAATTATTGATATTTATTTATGCAAATTAAATTCAAACAACGATAGTTAAAGTTTAATCCAATATAATACTTAAAGTTTAATTTATTGCCAGAGTAATTATTGTTAATGTTTAGCTTGTCAAATTGTTAAATTAAATTGACAAAGTTTGATTTCCAAGTTAAAATTATAGTTTAATCCAAAGTTAAAGCTTAAACAATGAATTCCCCGATCCAACAATTAAAACATATTAATAAACAATTGAATAAAATCCAGTTTTAATACCAATTCAACAATTGGTAAAAACGTCAGGCTCATTAAAATCAACTGTTAACCCAAACAAAAAAAAAAGAAAGTGTTGTATCAGTGATTGTTCGAGATTCTTCGAGATTCTTCGAGATTCTTCCTTTCGAAGGGAAGAATCCGAGAGAAGAGCCCTTAAGGGGGGGGGGGGGGGGGGGGGGGAAAAACGAGGGGTGGG
>JAPYZI010002093.1:0-26129 GCA_030523105.1 Ophioninae sp. A BG-2022a | reverse complement strand
TGTATGGAAAAATTTGCAAAAATCGATGGTCCAACTTTGAAATTCTGCCAAAAATCGAAAAATCATCGGATTTTAATGATTAAAGAAGCATTTTGAAGAAAAAATCATAACGAAGAGATTGGGCACGGAGTGGAGTGCCAAATCCCAAAGGGAAAAAAGTTATCGATGATTGAGTGAAAAAACGTATTTTGCTCAAAAATCGAAAAAATTTTTTGATTTTTAATATTTTTTTTATAGGCCCTTTACAATGTAATTTTATCCCCTGAACACGAATCTATCGTTCATTTCCCCCAAAACCCAAAATTTCCATGAAAAAATCATTAAAAACTGCTAAAAAGGTGCTTTCGACGGTGTTTTCGACGAAATTACGATTATATTCGGAATATTAATAATAATTCATAGGTTGATCCGGGAACCATACATACTTGAATCAGTTGACTCAGAATTTCGCCCCCAACCCTCAATTTCACGGATGACGTTCCGTCGTGGGACACCCTGTATATCTTATATCAAAGATTCGTAAAAAAAAGTCGATTACTCAAAGTGGCAGGGGCGCTAACTTTGCAGCAGTCGTCTATAACAGCTGGTCGCTCGTGACGCCGCCAGCCGGCCGTTTGGGTCGCAGAATATTTGTCTTCAAGCTGCCCATAAGAACTGTCCTACGTACGCCTGAATTCGTTGGCTGTAATCGTGTGATCGGTGTTCGGTCAGTAAAGCCTTACCGACCGAGAACACCTTCGACCAATGTACATATATTCCAGAATCAGTGTTTCCTTTCCCTGATTTTCAAACACGAAAATCGCTAACCCGGGACGTTCCAAAAGGCCGGCAAAATTCCCAATAAAATTGTACATAATTTCGAACGCTTCGATGTTTATTCACAGCGTGCACTCTGTTTCGTCACTGCGTTTAAAAAAGGAAATATCTCGACATTTGCACATCTCGCAACATCTTCGTTTCATAAAAACGTAAAACTGTAAAAAAAACGAAAAGTAATGATTTTTCATGAGAAGAAGAACGTGGAGTACGATAAAATGAAATGTTGAGTAACGAGACGCTGGCAAATGTAGAAATTTCCGGTTCACGATGGCGGTGCGCACTTCTTAGTCACGGTGATGGTTTTCAAGATTACGGTCGATAAAAACGCCTGTTCTATAACCGAACGTAAGTAACGAGCCCAATATGTACAAATAAACAATTCACGATGCTGTCATCCATGATCAAAGGTGAAAATTAAAGCTTAATTTTGTTCGGTTTTCTCATTTCTGTGGAATATTAATCAAAATTTATAGCAGACGCAAAAATAATTTTTTAATTCTTTTAATTTAAGGAAAATGAATATTGGACTTTTTAGTTTCAACGATTCTCGCTAGATGGCCAACCGCACTAGGATAATCCTTTTTACCTTTTTTCGCAGGATGAACATGGTCATGGCGATTCCACGATTCGCCTACAATTTACCCAAGTACGTGCTAGGATTGGGCTAGCGTCCGCTCTCGAGTCCATCCAGGGCGACGATAAAAACGGACGAGACGAAAGCTTCGATCGTGATTTTCATATGAACCGGCCAGAAAAAACGACCACCTGGCATCTCGTGATCGAGGAAAATATTCATGAGAATCGATAAAGGTTGACGAGCTTGCGCGCTCCAATTTCACTATTCCACACGAATCCTCTGTTACAACTTCGAGATCATTCCACGGAACGTATCTTGCGATAAATCGTTCTAATCGATATTGTATCGATTAGATCGATTTTTTTATCTCGCAAAAAGAACGATAGCCCAATAATTGTAATTCAATTTGACATTTTATCCGTTTGGGAGCGCGGCGAAAAAGAAAATGGCGAATAACAGAAACGACGAACTTCCGGTCTCCGGATGTTCCTGGATCGTCGGTGGAAAGCTCTGGGAAGAATTGTTATTTTTTTTCTTTGTTTTTTTTCGCGCTGAATCAATTTTGCGAAACGTAACGTTGACGAGGGAAAAAAGAGGGGTGTCTGCGATAACGCGAATGCTTTGTATATAAGAAAATAGATGTTGTTTATTTATACGCAACAAGTTGCGTTATAGCTAAGTTTGTTATCGATTATTGAAAGAAGAAAGAATATCTTTTTACATCCTAACCTGTGACTAACTTTATTTCGTATTTTTTCTGCGCTTGCGCGATCGGTCATTTTTTGTTCGTTCTTTGCTTGGTTGATGGTTTTACACGCTGATTCACGTTTCGACGAAAATAGAAAAGAAGAAATGCTTGCTCGAGCGAAGAATTCGGGTGCAGAATAATGCTCAAATAAAGGTAAAACTTCAATAAACGAAGTTTCTTAATTTAGTTCAGTTTTTCGCTCGTAGAAACGCTGCTGTAACTTTGTAGGTTAGGCGCGGGGACGATTTGATTTTATTTGGAATTACAACTTGACTGATGATAAAATCATTGAATTAATAAGTAATTAATAACTCGGCTAATGATAGTGTCATCGAATTAACAGAAAGAAGCAAAAAATCTCCACCAGTCGCAGTGTTTTTCGAACTTTTGATGAAAAGTACGGTTTGTACAGAACACAAATAAAAAAGGTGCAACATTGGGCAGCATTCGTAATTTCTTTTGAGCATGCGCCAAACGTGCTATCGTAACGTTTATCATTTTGTAAAGCCGAAATTATGGAACCTAACCTCACTTGAACGGGAAAGTAATTGAGTCGACAAAATCTCCTGCCGGCCGTTGTGGACCGATGGCTGTGCAAAATATTTGGTGGGTGTAGGGGTGAAGAAAAAATACGCTTCGGCCATCTTGGTTGATCAGATTTAGACTGTATATATATTCAATAAAGGTCATGATGGTTCTATATTCACGGCACGCGGCGTGGATGTAACAAAACCGTGCCGTGGTCGAAGAAACTTCGCGCGTGTCGCACCAGCGCTCCTTGTGACAAAGCTATGAAACTTCGCTAGGACTCCCGGATATAATTTTTTTTTGCATCAGACTTCCGGAAATTCAACTTCGGTCTACACAATCTTCGTAATCTATACTTGCATTTGAAATCACAAGATGCCCGAGAATTATTATTATTTCGTTCATTTTTAATTTCATCAATAAAATAATAATAATAATAATAATTCATGAGCCTGTATTGATAAAAACACATTCGCGTGTCTTCAATCCGCGACCCAAAATAAACATCGCGACTGCATCGCCATTCACGCGACTGCCCGTGCTGCATTCATTCGCGAATCTGACAGTCGGGGTTCAAAGTTGTCGCAACGAAGCGCCCGATTCTTACGTAAAAAAAAAGAAAAATATAATAAACAAGAAAGTACGATGTTGAGCGGGATTCGTAATTTGTTGCAAGCGAGCGTGAGTCAAACGTGTCATCGTAAGGTTAATCATACCCTAAATTCGAAAATACCTCACATAACCTAACTCTCTTATGCAAAAAAAATGATACCAGAATCGGACGGGAAAGTTATTGAGTCGAAACTTGAATCTCGTGCCTGTGGTCGTCGAACAAACTGGACGTGGTGAACGCGCGTACGATATATACTCCAGGCTGCTCAAAGAACGAATTATTTGTCTCATGGGACCGGTATTTATCGACATAACCTCCAAATATTGTAGACGAGTAGGCTGGAGAGCTATTGATTTTCTGACATTCTAACGTTTCTCCCTCTGAAGAGTTCGTTTTTCGATCAGTAACGAAAAAAAGATCGATAGTTCTACCAGCCTTCGTTGTTCTTCGACCCTCCGCTAGTCCTAACCTCACTAACTTTCCGGTGTCAAAAAAAAAGATAACGGACGACGTCTCCTCGCTGGTCGTAGCGCAACTGTTGTTTCTCCAGTCGGAGAGCAGCAAAAAGCCGATACACTTGTACATAAACTCACCCGGAGGTAGTGTAACCGCCGGACTAGGAATTTACGACACAATGCAATACGTTCTTCCGCCGGTGGCTACTTGGTGCGTCGGACAGGCTTGTTCAATGGCGAGTCTTCTGTTAGCGGCAGGATCTCCAGGAATGCGTCACGCTCTGCCCAATGCTAGAATAATGATTCATCAACCGTCCGGAGGCGTACAGGGCCAAGCCACTGACATACAAATACAAGCGGAAGAAATCCTCAAACTGAAGAAACAAATCAACAAACTATACGTCAAACACACCGGATTGGAATTGACCAGAATAGGTGAGATCATTCAAAAAACTATAACAATTAATTCTCTCCGCCAAGCTTTTTGCAAAATTCTTCGCGTTCGTTTTCGGTTCCAGAAAATAGCATGGAAAGGGACAAATTCATGTCGCCCTTGGACGCCAAAGAATTCGGCATAATTGACAAAGTTCTGGAACACCCGATGCAAGAGAACGATGAAAAATCGTCTCTGGTCAACGAAAATACCGCAGCTTCCACCACTAAGCAATAATCCTTCCGCGAGAGTAAAAAAAACAGCCAAGAACCTTTCGCATCGGCGAAAGAACTTTTATCAATATACGGACTTAGCAATAAAAGATTTAACCACGTTATAAAATATTCTTATTCGATTCGTAACAAAGACAAAAAAATCTTTCAAAATATAATATAAAGTAAAGCACAGTCAGTGTTGACTCGCGATCACACGGGAACGCACACGGAATTGTGGATAGGCAAGGATCAAGCACATGATTTCGTTTCGCGATACCGAGCACCCGTCGCGTGATGGAACGAAATGAGAAACCAAAAATTCGAACTTGCTCGACGGAACGTCGGCTCATTGAAAAGCATCTTTTTCGTTTTTTAGAAATCACCAGCTCGGCAGAAACGTCTTTTCAAGCGAAACGTCGAAATATCCCCAAAACTTATGGACCTCAATAATTCTTAGAGTCTGTCGTTCCCATAGTCAACGTTACGTAAATCCTAGTTTTCAAAGCCAATTTAGCATAAGTACAATAATTTCAAAGTCGTTTCAAGGTCAAACTTTTCGCATAGGAAAATTCATAGTTCACGGAATTATGAATTCTCCGTTCAAGGCAAATTTCACAGCGAACGAGGTGTTAGTTTGTTTGCATTTTATAGCAGACTGATATTTCGAAAAGTTCGCGCGGAATGTTTTTTTTTTTTTTTAATCGCGATAATCCCGCCTTTCAATAATTGTCCTTCGTACACTTTTTTCAACCCTCCGTAGTCAGACTTTCGGAGAATTTGAGTTTTATGCGTCTCAAACGGATCGGAATTCCAAAAATATTTTTTCCACTTGTCGTTTCTTTTGAAGAAACGTAAAAACGTTTTTCCATGATTTGTTTGAGTTTATTTAGATTTCCGGACTAAACCGATTTTCCATAATTTGACAAAAATGTCAAATTGTGGGAAATCGGTTCGAACTAATCGAAATAAACGAAACAGTCGTAAAATTAATAACGACCGAGCATTCGCTACGAAATAAGCCTTAAAGTTTTTTGCGGAATCGTCGAGTGGTAAATTTGATCGTTGAGCGTAATTTACATAGTTCTATCACACGAGGACACGTTAAGAGAGAGCGACCAAACTTCGATACGTATTGGCTCGTCTTCCATCGCACATCTTAACATCTTAACAAAATAATATCAACCCACGTTCGCCCAACTCGATAAGAATTTTCATAAGAATTCTCTGGAAATGCCCACGTCCGAGGGAGGATTTTTTTTTCTTCGATACGGCCTTCGCGAACCTTAGAGAAGCCTTTTTGTGGAAGAGCTATTCGATCAAAGGATTTTAATCGCGTTTCGATGAATTTTGAAGTTTCGAATTTGGAAAGAGGAAATTTGTTCACACGTTCCTTCCGATCGCGACACGTTAATTTCGGGTGTTCCGAAAATTTGTGTGGTGGATTTCACTGGGGGCAAACTTGAGCATGGGCGAGCATGAGAATGTCTTTTTTCTCCTTGGGAAATCTCAATTCGCGACCGGCCAATCGTGCCGTTTCCAATTCTCTCTCGGCGACGATCAATTCCATGGCGACGACGCCGCCGCCGCTTTCGTGTTCACGGGCGACCCAATCCAAGGCCATTTGACTTCTCATGTCATCGTCGAGGACGCGATGACTGTAGTGAGCGACGACTTCCTGTCTGCTGCACTGGCGTTCTCGCATCGCTTTCAACGAGCCGTTCCAGTGCAAAAGCTGGAAGACCGTCATCAGTTCTTGGAACTCCAGCATCGTTCGACCGCGATTGCACTCGAGCATGAATCGAAAAGCCCCGATACCAGTGTTCGGATCTTCCTTTTCGTCGCTCGTGTTCTACAAACGATTTATTCATTATTAAAACTGAAATTTCTCAAAAGACCATTTCGTTAATGTTGAAAGAATGATTTTGCCAAATTCTTTGGCACGTTACGCACTTGGCTGAGAACAGTGTTGACGCCGTTCGAATTTGTCGCAGGCTTGGCGAAGCTCGCTCTCGCTTCTGCGACTGCCTTCTCGATGAAGTCATCGGTTATCTTCCTCGATGGATGCTCGTTAAAAACAGAATTCATCAGGGCGATCTTAGCCGCTGATCTTCGAGCCTCCGCTTTCGTAGGACAATTCTGAAAGCTTCCGAAGCAAGATCCACCCGGAAGCGTTACGTAACATACGTAAGGTGGACTCGCACCAGGCACCGACTCGTATATCACCAGTGCTCCGTTCCTCAACTCAGTTCCGCGACTCTGCTTCATTTGCCAGAATTCTTGGAGCGCCTCAACTACGTTAACTGTTACCGATACGGAATCGGAGAAAAAAAAATAATGTCAATTGAGTTTGAGAAGATTATCCACAGAAAAGATATTTTTATCGAAAATGAAAATCTTGGTGGAATATTATGAAGTAATAATCGGAAAGTGTCTTTTTCTCTCTTTTTCCCTTACCTCTTCCATAACCCTGCGTATGCTTGGCAAAACTGTTGACCACCGCGTCCACCGCTTCCCTCAGCACTTGCTTTGCTCTTGCATCGACGAGACCCCCGTTCACTCCCATGTTCTCGGTAACCCTCGTTTTTGTTTTGACCGGCATAATGCCCTGCATCACAGCTCTCAGCGACGGATCACGATCATTTAGGCTGGCGGCGTAAATAAGAAAAATCGTTACTTAGCTCCTAGCTTTTGGGTATTCCGCTTGAGTATTTTAAATATGACTCATCACACCGCGATTGATGCACATTTTTTCACGAGTGGACTCATTGGAGACATCCGAGAATAATCAAAATTAATTTGATAGAGGAAAATGTGCAAAGGAGATGAAAAATATAATACTGAAATTACTTCAAATTGTTGAAAAAGTTGTGACTTCTTACTAGATTTAGGAATTTGAGTTGCTTGCTCTATTTTCTTCGCAAACGGAGGCACACATAATTAATTTTTTATCGAATAAATCAACTTTGAGAAATGTGTCTTTTTTTCTGTTTTACTACATTTAGAAATTGTTTTTTTTTTACTTCAGTCAATTTTAAAAAATCGTCCGGTGTTTTAGAAAAACTTTTGAAAATCGGTAATCTTGCCTTACCGATATTTGGACGCGGAAAGATCGGTAACGCGGAGGAGATTCTCGGACGGAGAATTGACGCGAGAATAGTTTTCGACAATTAACACTAGGCGGATAAACAACATTCAACAGTCCGGGGATTCGAATAAATCACCGATCGCAATTTCCCGATTTACCGATTTCTTTTTCACGATTTCTACTCGACTGTCGGAAATAACCAATAAACGGCGACGAAATCAACTTTCGACTCGAGAATCGACAACAATCGTGACAACAAACCGGAAGATCGTTAGAACGCCGTCTCGTTTCGTCCATTAGCCGAAAAAGCGTGCGAGACGTGCGAGAAACAAGCGAATCGGAAAGAAAAACCCAAGTGAAAGTGTGGTATCTCTTTCTATCCGAAAAGTTCAACGATCCTGATGAAAACCGATGAAACTTACTTGCAGCAATATCGTGGAAGGCAAACAAGCTCCGCGCGAGTCGCGATATTTCTTCTTTCTTCTTAACCGCGAAATTCTCTATTTCCAACTTTCTCCAATACACGAACAAAAACAAATCCAAACAAAAACTAACAAAAAAAATAATAATATGGGACGACTCTAAGAGTGCGAAAAGTTTGAGTTTTCTCGCACGACAGCGAGCGTGTGCGTGACGTGATACTCGCGACACTGCGTACACACACACGCGCGTGCGCGAACGAGACAAAACTTGGGGAGAGCAGTGGCCCACCTGGAGGCTGGCAAGCGGTACCCGTTGCTATAAAGGTGTAGGAAGAGACGCGGGTTTAACGAGACCAAGAGAAAGAGAGAGAACGACAGGCACGAGGGAGCGAGGAATTCGCGTAAATTACTCTCCGATCGGCGCGCACCGCCAGGATCAAATTGCAAGACACATATAACGCGTTTAATGGCCCCGGATCACTGACGATTTCCAGAAAACCAGGGCCGTAACTTGGTCGCCCGTTTGCGATCGTTCATGGGGAGGGGGGGCGTGAGTGAAGAAAAATCTGACGAGATCGTCCTTGTTCTTCGTGGCTCGGTCCATTTTTCCGAACCGCCGTGTGGCGCTGTCTGCCACTTCTTCTTCGTCGTTTTTCTCCTTTCGCCGATGTAGCAGAGATCGCGCAGGATCATCGCGCTCGACAAAATACTCCGTGGATACGAAGGATCGCGATCGATAAATAAAAGAGCTTCCTTCCTACATGACGCTACATAACGGGCTGTTTCATTTTCGCACGAGTGCCGATCGCGCTCGAACGAAAGATGAAATGAATTTTTCTCCGTTGCAGACTTCGTACCGTATAAAGGAACTCGTGCTATTGCGATTCTCGTATTATTATTATTCATTTTTATTGTCTTCTTTGCGTGAAACCTTTTTTTGGTACATTTATATTTTGTAATAAATCGGTATTTTTTTGTAATCATTTTTTTCTCCCAGTTATCTATGTATTGTTGCTATTACATAAGTTTTAACGATACGACTTTATTATTATTATTATTTTATTGTGAAGGATAACAACGATAATAATATTATTAATAACAATAACAATAATCATTCTGAAGTGAACAGATATAATTAAAAAATAAATTACAATAAGTTTAACAAATCTTTTTATTTTAAGTTGAGTTTAAGATTGAAGGTCGACTGCAATTTTATTAATTATTGTTATTATCATCGAAACCTACTGACGAAAGTTTTGCAATAAATAAATAAAAAATCAACGAAATGGGCATTAAAAAATTCTATAAGACAAATTTTCGTTCCTTCTCTTTATTTCATTAGTCCTGTATTTTTTAAAAAATTTTTCTTTACATAATTGATTTTATTTAGTCATTTTCGTCGATTTATTACTTCACGTTACTATTATTATTATTATCCTTTTTGTTTTATACGTATTTTTCACGAGATTATTGAATTTCCTTAATTTTTCGTAACGTATCAATTTCATCGAACGACGATTGGGGGCAAGATTTGAGTGAAGTTTCATATCGGGATTGATCGAGGACAAGTGCTGAAAAATCCGTTGACGTGTAGCTTAATAATGTTGGACGTCACGAAATATCGAGGTTGGGCATGAACCGCTTTCGAGCCAACAAATGGAGTCGGTCTGCAACACTTGGCGTGCCATCAGCGCCACTATTGCCATCTTTCCCTCCCTTTCTCGCCCCCTCTCTCTCGCTCTTTCTCCCCAACGCGTTAAAGTTCGCGGAAACTTTCCGGAAACTAGAAATTTATCTCAAGAGAAAAGTCTAATTGTTAACCGTTTTTCCGAAGAAAAAAAAAATGAGAAGGGAAAATTGAGGACGCGACTGCGTTAGTACGAAAATCAGGGTGGAAGATGCGGGACATCGAGAAGCGGGACAATTTTTTTCATTTCGATGATTCTTTTGATGAGGCAAACAAAAAGGTGCGATAAAAAGGACGAGGATCGTAGACATTTCGGGAATTTGGTAATCCGTTTAATTTCGTGCGAAGTCGCAACGGATACGCGAGAAAAAAATATCGTCTAACACGTGCAACTTCCGGGCGCGTTCGCCTATGCAGCGTGGCGGCGTTCGCTGTCCGCGGGTGATTTGAACGCGTGGATCGGACGCATCGTACCGACGCGTATAACGAGACCTGATCACATCGATTTCAAGGATCGCTTAAAAAAGTCAAAATCGTGGTAACGTTTTCCCGAAACGCAAATGCATAAATTGAAACACGATAATCGCTGATGTGTGTTTTGTGAGAAAAATTTGCGTGTCAGCGCCTCTCGCGGCACGGATGCGCGCGCATCGACATATGCGCGAATTTTGCCGGGCATTTGCAAGATAATATTGAGACGCATTATTTATTCGCTTGATTACGAAGTGTGCGCAGGCTTGTTACGTATTACGAGAGATATCGGTGCGATAATCAAGATTCTTCGTTTCCCTCCCTCTCTCTCTCTATCTCTCTGTCTCTCTTCGTTGAGCGCTCGTCGCGCGCGATCTCCGTGTGTGCCGTGGGCGTTACGTACGTGGCAGGCTCTGACAAGGACGGAACGAACGTATCGCCGTGACGTCACGAAAAAGCGCGGTTGGCGGGATAGGGGGCGAATTTTACGCGCGTACGTTTTCCCGCGTGGTGTCTCCCGCTGCAACTCTCCCTCTCGCTCGACCCGTACCGTTCTCTCTCTTTCTCTCACTTGAGTCTGGCGCGCGCGCACGTCGCTCCGCACACGTCACGAAAACCTCTCCCGCTCAATTTCGTAACGGACGCTTTACCGTCTACGTTGCACTTGTCAAATTGCGCCAAACTGTCATAAAAATGTAGGTCCTCAAGATTTGATGCAACAAGGGGTGGCCTGGAATCGAAAATATCGAAAATATTTATCCGTTGAACATACGTAATCCTAGGAATATCCGTGATTCTGTTGATTGAATTGTGTTAAAAAGGAAAAAAAAATTAAGTCGGAGCGAAAGGGATGAAGAATCGTCGGGAGCACGTCTCTGTCGTCCGTGCATGTTCCAGCATCGCTCCGTCTTCCTCGCACGTTTCGCGTCCACCGCGCGTGCTCGCGTCGCTTTCCTTCTCCCTCGCACGTTTCGCGTCCCGCGCATTCCGCCACTAGCGCCCCTGCGCCTTCCTCCACCACTCGCGCTTCCCCCACCATCCGGCCACTCGGGGTCACCGTCTCTGCGTGTGTTGTAAAACGCGTTTTGCGCTTTAACGAAGAAATCAGCTGAGCGCCAGCTGTGCCCGTAAATCGAGGGACCAATCAGAGCTCCGGCGATTCTCGCGCCGCCAACTAAAAACGTATACACAAAAAGAGCCGCTTGGCTGCTTGTTGCATTCGTCATTCATGTTCGCGCGAAACGCCAGCGCTTGCACCTCGCCCCGACTCGCTCTCTCTCTCTCTCTCCCTGACCTAAAACGCGCATCGACCTTTTTCGCGCATAATTCACCTGCGCGCAACGTGAATTACGGTAGTAAAGTGGTACTAAAGACCGGTAGTTTTTCTTACGCCGAGAAAACAGTGTGAAAGTTCGAGCGGGAGAGCACAGCAGGCGCACGAAGTTACGGAAGCGTGGGTCGCGCGGCGTCAGTGCCTCTTTCACGAGCGCGTCGACGATTCTCCGACTAAAAAAAAAGCCAAAAATTTGCTACGAGTGTAGAGATCAGTGAAAAAAGAAGAGTGCGATGAGAATTTCGGAAACGGCAATAAACACGAAAAAATGAAGCGCGTCAGGCAGTGAGTGACACCGGCGTGCCCTGGCGTTTAGCCTCTATCTCGCGATCCGAGAACAATTTTCTCGCTCTTGACAAAACTGCCGATACCCCATCGAAAAGTGTCGAGCGAAAAAAAAGTTAAAAGGAGCGACAGAGATAAAAGACTCTGGTTATCCGTCTCTTTTTTCCCCTATTTTCGGGAGGTTATGTAGTGTGTACAGAGGGCGTGACAGTAGCGGGAATTTACGGAGTCGCGTAGCACAGAGCTCGGGGGTTGGTCCGAGGGTTTTCGCGCGCGCTTCGTCTCCCGCGCTTCGACTCTACCAACGTCCTCCTCATCTCCCGCAATTTTTCGCGCAAAAATCAGCGTTTCGTTCGGCGCGTAAAAGTTCGCGTTAATTCGCGGGTTATTTTTCGACGGGTGTGCGATAAGTGTAAGCGCGGTTAAAGACACGCGGTGGACGTCGGCTTTCGGAAATACGGATGACGTTTGGTTCCGCCTGCAACGCGGAAGCGAAAAAAGAGAGCCGAGAAAAAAAAGAAAGAAAAAAAAGAAATTCGTAAAATATTGAGTGTGTTACGAGAGGCGCGGTAATTTTTTTTCTTGCGTTTTTTTTTTTCGAGCGCTCGGTGTTCCCTCGTAGAAATTCACGCTGCACTATGGCGATGATCGTGTGACCGCCGAGCCCCGAGCATCTCGTTTCGTATTTTTCCGTATCGGGGACTAGACTTGCCCGCACACGGGATCCCAAAATTGACGTACGTTTCGAGGTGCCTCGTTCCAGCCGTGAGGAAAAAGCACTCGATCACACGAGGAATCCGTAAAAAAATACGTCATCAAAGGGAAAAAAAGTTCCAGCGCGTCCAAGATGCCACAAACGAGGTGAGTCCGAGAATTTTCACGCCCTTGCCGCCGCCGCGCAACCCCTTTCGTTTTTCTCACCGCGGAAAGAAACCCGCGACGAATTTTCTTTTGGCCGCGTGCTTCCCGATTGTTCGGGGCCCCCCTCGACGAGAAATATCGCACGCGACTAACCTTATTATCGTCCCGATATAATTTTCGACGTGGATCAAAAATCCGTAAAAAGTGAGGCTTGTTTTACACCTCGCCACGTTTACGGCCTCGTTTTCCAAAAGAATCGAAAAAATCGAACGGGAAATCTCAATCTGTGGATAAAAATCGTCCCCTTGGACCAGCGATGTGAACTATCGGGCGACGCAGATGGAGAAAGTTTTCCTACTCTTGAGCGGAAAGTTTGAAGGTCTCGGCAATTTTTAGGAAGCTTCGTCATCATTGGAGAGTTTCCGCTTGTTCTAAGGGTCCTTCAAATCTTCAAGGATTCTTTGCCGTCTATCAGAAATCTCTACAAGTTTAGATGAACCGTTACGATCTTTTTCCAATCTTTGTCGTATTTCATGAACTTCCAGGACCTTATCCGAGTCTCCAAGAGTTCCTCCGATTCTTTACAACCTTCTCCAAACCTCTGTGACCTTTTCCTGGTGTCCGATCGCTTTCAGAAGTCTCCCTGATGCTTCAGAATGTTCCGCGCCTCTTCCGAATATCCACAATCGTATCCAAACCTGTAACGCATTCTCTGCATCCTCACGACCTTTGATGGTCACTTCCAACCCCCAAAAATCTCTTTCAGCCTTCCAAGCCCATTTTCTACTTCTCAACATATTTATAAACCTTCTCCAACTCGTTCGATATCTCCTCTAGCTTTGTCCATTTTCTAAACTCCTTTACCAGTCTCTACTTTCCTTTATTACTCTCTCTCGTTTTTTCATGACTTCTCACAATTCTTTACAAGACTTTTTTGGTGTTTCTATGCCTTCTTAATAACCCTTACTACCTTCCAGGACTTTACCTACCTTTTATTACCTTTCCGTCTCCCAAACTTCGATATTTGGTTGAAACCGTTTTCTTTGCACAACAGTTTGCAGGAGAAACAGCAGGGGTCTCAATCGTACCTCCAATGCGGCCGATCGTTGTCGCAGTCGCACAAACGAAAGAGGCGAGCTACTGAGTCTTCGGAGGACGCTGAGAACATATATCCTCCGGCGAAGATAGCAGCGGTTTCGAACGCTTCGTACGTGGAGTCTCGTCACTCGACAACGTCGCCGTCAGACTCTGGATCGAAAACACCACAGCAGCAGAGTTTACCGTTGAAGGAACAACAAGAGGCGGCGACTTGGTCGGACCTGAGAACGGCAACGTGTTTCCTAACACCTTCGGCGTCCAATGGATCGTCTCACAGACCTAGCCCTCTGCCTTCGTTCCCTTGGGCGGACGGCAGCCAAGTTTGGTCGATCATGTGTGTGGGCGATCAAAAAACTCTGGCGCAAAGGGATCCACAAATGTTCCAGCGACATCCAACCCTACAACCTCGCATGAGAGCCATCCTACTCGATTGGCTCATCGAAGTTTGCGAAGTCTACAAACTTCACAGGGTTACTTATTACCTCGCCATGGATTATATCGATAGGTATCTGTCGACGCATCAAAACGTACCCAAAAATCAACTACAGCTCATCGGCATCACTTGCCTCTTCATCGCTGCTAAGGTTCGTCTCTTCTCTAATCCGTATCGTGATAAGTTGATCCTGGAAGAGTCGGAAGTTGAGATAAGAAACTGGAGATTGGATTTAGTGTAGGAAAAGTACGGACTATCAATCTTTCCAATGGAATATTATTGGAAAAGTATAGAATTTCAAGAATATTTCAGACTTCCAGAATTACTCTTCAGCTTTGCTTAAACCTGAATTAAGGAAAGTCTTCTATATAATTTCTGTTGTCTTGAAAATGACTTGCTCGTTGGACACTGATCGAATTTTTACCCTCTGAATCTTCGTAAAAAAAAAAACCAGACTCATGAAAAACCAAATTTCGTTTTCGTTGTTCAGAAAAATGACAAAAAAGGCTCTGAACAGCGAAACGAAATCGTTTTCCTTTTCTCCTTCAATCTTCGTTTGAAAATCTTGTAAAAGATTTTGGAAAATCTATTTTAATTCAGCCATTTTAACTAAATAAATTTTTTTTGCTCGTACTGGAACTTCAGAATCTTTTCTCTTTCGAAAAACAAATTCAGCGCACGAGTGATTTTCCAACTCTAAGTTATTTTGCTAAGAGTCGAGAATTTTCGATGGAAAATTTTTAGTGGGAAAAAAATAGGGGAAAAAATATTCAGTGTCTCAAAATGGCCGCTCGGATCAGGCTGAAAATCGTCGTGGACGCGAGGGGAGAAACAGGTTCCTGTCAGGCCCCTCGATCATAGACACACCCTTCCCCATTTATATTAGTCCAATTTGTATTTTCTTCGTTTTTTAAACACTTCCATCAATTAATTTTTCTCAATTGTATTAACCTTTTTTTCGTGAATGATTTATTACTTAAAAAAAATTTTTTTATTTGTTTCTCGAACGATTAATTTTTATTTTATTTTACTTTTATTTTCATTAATTATTTATTTTTATTTTATTTTATTTTTTAATGATATTCATGAATGATAACGTAAAATGTTCGTGTTTTTTTCTTACAATTAATAAACAACTGATTCAATGAATTAATTCATACGAAGTGACAGACTTAAAAGCTCGTGATACTATAAATTATCATTTGATTATGCGATATTATCAATGATGATTGAAAATCATACAATAAATTCAATTATGACATCAAACTGATTTAATTACGATTTTATTCAATTAATTGAATCAGATTGAATTATAATTCATAATATCACAATTCTTCAAGTATTTTTTCACTTCGTTTCAATTGATTGATTTAATCAGTCAATAAATATAAAATATCACATAATCAAATCACAATACATAATATCACAAGTCTTCAAGTTTCTCCTCGCTCCTCATTTATAACGCGCGATTAATCTTTCGAATTAATTCAATTTAAAATTAATATTTCATTCAATTATTCACTTCCACGAATTCTTGTATTTAAAAAAATCTCTTATCGCAAAATAGCGTTTTTCCAAATCTAGAAAGAAATAACCTCAAACCGTATTAAAAAAATTCCAGGTGGAGGAGATCTACCCCCCGAAGATAGCGGAATTCGCTTACGTGACGGACGGTGCTTGTACGGAAGAGGAGATATTAGGAAAGGAATTGGCAATACTGACGGGTTTGGGTTGGAGTTTATCATTGGTGACACCGCCCGGTTGGTTGAACGTGTACATGCAAGTGGAATCGGGTGATTGGTCGAAGCCGAACGCATTCATATATCCACAGTACAGTGGATTCCGTTATTCGCAAGCAGCACAATTATTGGACTTGGCAACATTGGACGAGGGTAGCCTGAAATTTCCGTACAGTCATATGGCCGCGGCTGCGATTTATCATACCCAAGGTCGCGAGTGTGCCCTTCGGGTTTCGAGGTTAACTTGGGAACAATTGGGTCCTTGCGCTCGTTGGTTGACGCCGTTTGCCACAACGGTCGCGGAGGAGAGTTCCCAGTTACTTTTGTTGAGGTCATCAGTTCCACCGGTCGAAACCCATTCCGGCTCGGGTTTGCGAGCTTCCGTGCCTAATATCGTGATGGACGAGTCTCATCGGATCCAAACCCACGTGGTCGATCTCACCATGCTCGAAAAGGCCCAACAACGAATGGCGGTTGAACTTTTACAATTGGATTCCATCGACACGAATCTCGATTCTGTCGGCAGTCCCGATCAAAGTGGGATCCTCACACCACCATCGAGCAGTCAAAAAAATTCACCGACTCCTTCGCCCCAAATGCCACAGTTGCATCCGTACACGTAATTATTTCGTTGCGCGATCATCGCGACTTTCTTTTTTGCGTTTTCTTCGAATTTTTCCAATCGATGGAAGTCGCTGGAACGACCGGGAAACTGAAATAACCGACTCTGGTTACTTCTTCGTGAATATTATGGAACTACTAGTTACTAGTTTTTACGAACCTCTGGTGCGGTTTTGAAATCGCTGGAGAAGTTCCTGGAGCTGCTCTGGAACGTTTGGAAGCTCTAGTAACATTCTGGTAACATTTTCGGGACTCCTAGTTACTATTTGTAACGAGTTGCTGGCATGTTCTGGAAGTGTACTGGAAAAGTTATTGGAGCCGGTCTGGAAGCGCTAGTAACATTCTGGCGAATTTTCGGGACTTCTAGTTACATTTTGCAACGAATAAATGGCACATCCTCGAAGTTTCTGGAGCCGATTCTGCATGGTTGGCGGTTCTAGTAACATCCTGGTATATTTTCGGGACTCCTGGTTACAATTTGTCACGAGTTACTAGCATGCTCTGGAAGTATACTGGAAAAGTTACTAGAGCTGGTATCGAACGTTTACAGGGTCTAGTAACTTTCTGGTGGATTTTCGTGACACATAAATCGCAATCAATCCTAATTCAAACGACACTTTGTCTAATTCTTTGTCTCTGGGAACTTTTATGTGTAAATCGTAACTCGATGTGACTAGTAACTAGAACTAGTGACTTCGAACAATTACCTTGGAGTCATCACGAACAAACGCCGGAAGTCGTGCCAAGTTCAAATATATTTTACTTCATAGTAACTTTTACTTTCTTCACTGTCTAGTAACTTTTCCACGACTAGGTCAGAAGTTACCAGAAATTACGAGCAAGAATCGAAAGTTTCCTTTCTCAGCGACTTCCAGCACATCCTTTCACCACTAACCGAATTTCATTGACTTCCGGTAATCCAACCGGAATTGGATCTCGTAATCACTGTCTCCGAAAATAACGAAAAGCCTTAAAAAACAAAGCGAACAGCCCGATTAACATCTTCCGCCATTTTCCATGTTATTTTCTTAATTATTACCGCGAAGAAAAGTCGCGCGCATCCACGGCGTGAATTTACGAAAGGGAACGACGAGACTAGGCCGGTAAACGCGCGAACTGTCTTACCGACCTTCCAATTATCGTCGCTACACATATTTAAAAGATGACGAAAAAAAAATGCAGAGGAAAAGAAAACGAAAGAAAAGAAAAATACGAGTGTACCTTCCCTCTCGCTCCGGACCTGAAAAATGCGCAGGAGAGGAGCGCACCGAGATGGGACTTTGATGAAGACGGGCCAAGACGCGCGACGCGATCGCGCGTTCGCGCCAAAGTTCAGTGCCTTACAAACAAAAACCACAAGTGCTCTTACGTCGTTTCTCGTGAGAAACAAACGAAATGTAAATAATGTCCCCCCCCCCCCTTTTCTCCTTTTATACTTGCCTATATATACACACACACACACATATATAGATATGTATGTGAAATGTACAACGTTCGTAAGAGTGAGGGTGCGAATGCGTGTTTTTTTTTTAGCACGAGTGCATGCGAGCGGAGCGACTGCGTGTATATATTTTACGTATGCCAGGAATTTACATTGCGAAAGTTTAGCGTGTGAGAGAGAGAGATAAATAAAAAAATGGACGGAAAAGCGAAAAGTAATGCGCGCATGCGCGGCGATTTTTCGTATAAACTTGCATGGCCGTGACTATCGAGTTTATACCCAATTTGTAAGCAGATATTGACAATAAACGTTCATAGACGCAAATTCGAATAACTTAAAAAGAATCGAAACACGATATTCCTTCGATCCGTTATTTTCTTGATTCGAAACTGCTGCTACTAGCGATCATCGCCCATTCGAGGCTGCACGCGTACTGAGTCGCTGGTGGAGGGGAGTGGCATCCCCACCACCGAGCCATCTACGCTCCGGAGTGGGGTTCGTGGAGTTGACAAATTTTGGTGGAAAAGTAGGGAAAAAATCCTATATGTCAAGATAGCCGATCGGGTCAAGTTGAAAATATAAATTTAATAAATCCTAAATATTTAATTTAAATTTAATAAATTACATAAATTAGCTTAAACAATAATTTATAAATAAATAATATAAATAAATAATAACTATATTATTAAATTAATTAAATTAATTTATTATGAAAACAATACATTCTTAATAAAACTTTTAATCTGGATATCGTGATCCTCGTAAAAACGTCTTGCACGTTTTTCATTGCGACCTTAAGTCCCGATTCTCCCCTCCGCGCGTTCGCGCGCGTCCGTTATTCCGAATTTTTTCTCAGGACGGACTGTACTCTGTGTAACCGCAATAATAATAACAACAATGCACGAGGATTGCTTCGAGGGTTTATCGAGGGAGCGCGGAAGTGTCGAGCAGCGCCGCGACTCGGCGCTTCCCGTTCGCTGATTGGTCGAGCCACCGCGTTCAAGTTTCGTCAAACATGAAGCAGCCGTTGGGATGTTCCCCCACTCATGGCGCGTCTCTCGACGTGCCCCGCATTCGCGAGCTGATATTCTCCGCGCGCGTTTTCCGCGAACGTCTCGAACCTGAGAAAAAGAAAAACAAACAAACCGTGAATTACGAAAAAAAGCGAAAAGTACGAAAAAAAAAAAACGAAATCGACGTTTGACGTCGGTAGAGTGTGAGAAAGGAGAAAATCGGTTGAAAAATTCTTCCGGAAACAACAAAAGTTCGCGTGGCTCGTTCCGAGGGGGAAAAGGTTCGCGAGTGTTTTCGTGTTCTCTTCGCGCATACATTTTCGATCGTTCGCGATTACGGGAACGAACGAAAAAAAAAAATAAAATAAAGAAATAACGAGAAAAAAGAAAAATCGTTAATCGCGTATCGATGATACAACGGGATTTTGTGACGTGTGAAATAAAAAATCGTATAAAAATAAGGAAAAACGAGGAATAATACCGCAAAACCGGAAACATCGTGAATCGCGGTGAAACATTCTGAATAATGTCAAGTCCCAGCAGCGTTGGTGGCAACAACAACGCGTCCGTTGGTATTCGCGAGGGAACGAGGGTTATACTTCGCGAAATAACGGCCAACTTGCAGAACTCGTCGCCGGGAACGTCACCCAGACGCAAGGCAAGACCACCCATCGTAAACGATCAACTTTTTCCATCGTTTTTTTTTTCTTCTTCGTTCCTTTTCTTCACGTTGGTTTCTATCAGCAATTGTCAGCCTCAAAACGTTCGAGGGCCGGTGAAATCGCGTGGTCGCCCGAGTTTTTTCACTTCGCCCGTGCGTGGCCTTTTGCCCGTTACCCCCACCATCTTCCCCCACCACCCGGCGATCTGCGAGTTTACGCCGATCTTTCGCGGCTCTCCGTATGGAGAGTATTTCCATTTTCTACGACCGAAAAAAAAATTATTTTACAGGATTTTTTAATTAAAAAATATTTCTTTTTCATCAGATATTTATAAAAATTACATTTTTTTTCGAAAAAATTTTTTTCCGAATGTTCATGATTAAAAAAAATCATAATTTAATCTATAAAATAACAACAATAATAATAAAATTTTATGAGGATTAATACGATCACGTTATTAACTCAAACAAGCCATAATTTGTTATTAATTCGTCTATTATTTCGTTATTCGACTAGGAAATTTGTTTATTAACGAATTATTATTTCATTCGAGTTAACAATTTTTACAGAATATATATAATTTTTAAATTGTTAATTAAAAATGCTTCACGATTTAATAATAATTATTCAATTAAACAAAAAATTTATTAGAAAGAATAATTGAATTTAAGAACTGAATAAATTTGAAAAATAATCGATCTTGAATAACTGATGAATTCTAAACGAAATTGAATTTAAAAAATTAATGAATTTCAAAGATAATTGAATTAAGAAAATTAATTGAAAATTAATCAATTATTATAAAAAAAATAATTGATTTTCTAAAAATAAATTTATTTGTAAATAATTGTATTACAAAAATTAATGAATTTGGTAAATAATTGAGAAAATTCAATTTTTTAAAATGAATTAATTGAAAAATAATTGAATTAAAAAAATGTATTTACGAAAAAAAAATGATGAAATCTAAAGAGTTATTAAATCTTAAAGCTGCGACTGAATGAATTGGTTTATACGAGACGAAGAAAAAAAAATTAATAACAAAATTGAAAGAGAAGTGGACGTGTCAAGTCTGGGTGCAGCGAAGGAAGAAAAAATCTCGTGGCCGCGGGGACTTGACAGTTCGGCGGGTGCAACTCCCATATCCCGCGTATATTCTCTATAAATAACACAAAACTCGAGACGAAGCGTGCAAGAAGATATCTGACAGGATAAAAATACTTGTCGCATTCCTCGGGGGAAGACTTTGCGATATTTTTTTGTCTCTTCTTCTCCGCTTCTTTTTCCACTCTCGGCCTCCTGTCGGCTCGTTTATATCGTCCTGCCTGCCCACAAAAAACCATTTTCGAATTTTTATTAGTTATTTCGAATCTTTTTTTTTAAATCTTTTTATTAGCTTTTATATATATTTAAAATATCGTTTAATTATATTTATTTCAATTTCGGTAAATTTACGACCTTTTTACAGGTTGTTTTGATTTATTTTAATATATATATTTTTTTTAATATTTTGTTTTAGTAAAAACGAGAAAAGAATTGTAAAAAGTATTTTAAAAATGAGCATTCGCTTTTTGTAAAATTTCATTTATTCTTTTATTTTTCGCAATTCGAAATCTTTTTTTTTTTTTGCATATTCTAAATTAAAATACAATTTTCCATTTGTTTAAATAAAAAGAAAAAATTTCAATCCTTCGAAATTAAAAACGAATTTTCGATTTCTCTAAATCAAAAACAATTTTTCATTTTCCAAAATCAGCGAATTTTCAATTCTTTTAAATTCAAAACTAATTTTTAATTATCCGAATTCAAAGCGATTTTTCAATTTTCCCCGTTCAAAGCGAATTTTCAATTATTCGAAATTCGAAACGAATTTTTAATTTTTCCAAATCCAATACAATTTTCATTTTTCCAAATTCAAAGCGAATTTTCAATTTTCCCAGTTCAAAGCGTATTTTCAAATCTTCTAAATTCAAAACAAATTTTTAATTTTCCAAATTCAAATCGAAATATTCAATTCTTTCAAATTCAAAACGAAATTTTCAATTCTTCCAAATTTAAAACGAATTTTTAATTTTCCAAATTCAAAGCAAATTTATAATTCTTCGAAATTTAAAACGAATTTTTCATTCTTTTAAATTCAAAACGGATTATTAATAATTTTAAATAAAAAAACGAACGGTAAATTCATTCAAATTGGAAACAAATCAGTGATTTCTCGAAGAAAAAAAAATAAACAACCAAAAATATATCAAAAAAATTAAAAATTCGTTTTCCGATCTTTCCACAAATAAGAAAAAAAAAAAAATTGTTTCTCCTACGAAAAAACAAACGCGAACGAAAAATGAAGAAAGTTCTAAAAGAATATTTTTAATTCGCGTACGTATAGTGCGTGGGGCTTCGGGGCTCAGGGTCTTAGAAGAATGGACCGCGCTGTCACCGAGCAACGAGGTCGCGACGGTAGCGAATTTCTTTGTCTCTTTTTGTTGCATATATCACTCCCATTTTTTCCCCTGATTTTTTCGACCATCGTTGAAATTGAAATTTTCCGAATTTTTCACGTCGCGTATATCGAATTTCCCCTTAAGTGGAAATTCGTTATTACCCTTAAGGGGATATTTGTTTTTTTAATTTCGGGAAAAATGAGTTTCTTGTCAAAACGTTCAGAGAGCGTGGATAAGAAAGTGCATATGTTCGGGACGATGAGAGTTCATCGATCTCTGTCGTTGCTCCTCCCCCCCCCCTCCTCCTTTCTCCCACCCTTCCGGCGCTTCGTCTTGGTTCAGGATTTATTGTTAGATGTTCGATCCCGCCAGACATAGCGCGAAGGAACGATTCTTATCGTTCGTGTTCGCGCATTTTTTTCTTTTCGATTTTCTTTTTTTTTTTTTTTTTTTTTTAATTTTTTTTTTTTTTTTTTTCATTCGTTTTAAAATTTTTTCGAAATGAACGAAAGTGAATACGGGAATTACGCAACAATAATAATAGTACTAACAGCAGTAATAACTGCAATAGAAATGATTTATAAGGATAATAATAACAGTAAAAATACTGACCCAAACAAACCCAAACAATAGTAAGAATAACAACAACAAGAGGAATGATAACGACAATAATAATGATAACAATGACGACGCCGATAATAACAATGATAAGGACGGCAATTATTATTATAATAACGACAAGGACAACAACAAATTAGAATAACAACAACAAATGAGGATAATAATTCCAGCAACAACAGCAAAGGAGGATAATAATTACAACAACAACAACAAATGAGGGTAACAATTACAACAATAACAACTTTCGCTATTTAAACAATATGTCGTTTCTTCGAGAAACATCGAAACGCGGACGTTCAAAAAATACGCGGCACGAGAACGATCGATAAAGTCGAGAGCGCAGGGTAAACGAAAGAACTCGTGCGAGTTCGCCGCGACACCGCGAGATGGCACCGCCCGTCTGAGACCGTTGGAATCTCGGGCACGTAGCAGAGTCGCGAGAGCGCCCGCGCGCGCGCGCATACACTAACACGTTCATACGTGTATACATGCAATCGTGAACACTCGAGTGTCCGGTCTTTGGACCTCCATAGTTGGCGATACTGGCCAAGTATCCGCATAAACAGGCATCTCATAGACGGACAACTTCCCACGTACGTGCGGAGTGTGCGCTCTCTCAAGGCGTTATTTCTCCTCTCTCTATCTGTATATCTCTTTATATATCTTTCCTCGCTTCATTGTACATCATCCTTATAGTTTTACGTACGTACGCGCACGGGATCGCGGCGCGCCGCTTATACTCGTGTCCCTTCTTCTACAAACGCCAATAACTTCGCGGTTCTAACCTAACAAAATAATAAAAAACGAGAGACACGTATAAAAAAAATATAAATTAAAAAAAAAAAGCAACGAACGAGCGTGGAAAGTGTCGAATTGTCGGGGAGCGCGCTCGGGCGGTGTGGAACGGGCGAAAAATGCCCGTTGCAATCATCGTTGTTTTCGCGAGTTTGTTGACAGCTATGCACGAAGAGGACTCGCAACGGCTGCGTAAGTAACGAAAAAACGGACAAAGCTAACCAACCGGGGGTTCCATTGCGCGATCACGCGTTTTTTTCGCGTTTCTCTTTTTTTTTTTTCCTTCGCATCTCCCCACGCGAGCCAATGAAATTTTTTTTTTTTCGCTTCCTTTTTCTCTTATTTCACGTTGTTTCCGGATTTACGGAAATAACGGAAATCGTTGAAATTACGGCGACGAAACGTCTGACGAGGCGGAGGCGGAGGGAACAAAAAAAAGAAACACATCGCGCTCGCCATCGGGTCTCATTGATTTTTCGTGCCGCCGCGAGATTTCGCGTGTGCATTCAAATCTGCAAGTTACTCGTGAGCGAGAACGTGTTGTAACGCTCTGTCGTTTCGTTGGTCTTCGTCGTTATAACCCCGACAACGGACTTTTCGTCTAATATTAGAATTTTACTTTGGACTTCCGCGGCTAGGCGCGGCGACGAACATGGATTGGTTCGCGCGGGGGAAGGGGGGGGGGCGTAGGGAATGAAAAGTCGAGTGGAGCTTTTCTAGTGGCTAACGAGCGGAAAAAAATCACGTGTCATTTTTGAAGTATGCGGGGCAACGGTTTCCCATGGCGGCCATCTTGTTTGGGTTTTTATTTTTGTTTGTTTTTCTTCGGATACGACGGATTTTCGGGAGAAAAATTATTCACCTGGATAAAAAATGATTCTGGAGGAACGATTCATTCTGGGGGGTATTATCCTGGAGAAAAAATTGGTTCCTGGAGAAAAAAAAATTCCTGTAGTATACAATTCGTTTATAATAAAACCCCTGGGAAACGAAAATCCTGGAGAGTAGTATTGATAAGGAATAAAAATACTGGAAAATAAAAAATCTGGAGAATAAAAGTCCTGGAAAATAAAGAAATCTAGGGAATAATAATACTGGAGAATAAAAATTGTGGAGAATAAGAATTCTAGGGAATAAAAATTCTGGAAAATAATAATACTGGAAAATAAAACTTCTGAAAAATAATAATACTGGAAAATAAAAATTCTGGAAAATAATGATACTGGAAAATAAAAATTCTGGAAAATAACAATACTGGAAAATAAAAATTCTGGAAAACAACAATACTGGAAAATAAAAATTCTGGAAAATAAAAATTCTGGAAAATAAAAATTCTGGAAAATAATAATACTGGAAAATAAAAATTCTGGAAAATAACAATACTGGAAAATAACAATACTGGAAAATAACAATACTGGAAAATAAAAATTCTGGAAAATAACAATACTGGAAAATAAAAATCCTGGAAAATAACGATACTGGAAAATAAAAATCCTGGAGAATAAAAATTCCAGAGAATAAAAATCCTGGAGGATGAACAACCTGGAAAATAAAAATTCTGGACAATAAATAACCTGGAGAATGTAAAACCCCGAAAATAAGAAACCTGGAAAATAACGATACTGCGGAATAAAAATTCTAGAGAATTTTAATCCTGGAAAATAACAATACTGAAGAATCAAAATCCTGGAGAATGGAAAACCTGAAAAATAAATAACCTGAAGAACGTAAAACCCAGCAAATAAGAACCCTAAAAAATAACAATACCGGAAATTAAAAATCCTAGAGAATTTTAATCCTGGAAAATAACAATACTGAAGAATCAAAGTCCTGGAGAATGAAAAACCTGGAAAACAAAAATCCTGGAGAATAAATAACCTACGAAATAAAAATTCTGAAGAAACAAAAATTCTCCTTCTCGTTATGCTCTTTTTTTTCAGAATCCAGTCTTTTTCAGAATCATATTTCTCCTTTTTTGCAGAACCTAACCTCTTTTTCGTATTTCCATACGGACGTAAAAATCCGTCGCTGACTCGATATACGCGTGATCGCAATAACCTCAAAAAACAAAAAAAAAAAAAAAAAAAAAAAAAAAAAAAAAAAAAAAAAAAAAAAAAAAAAAAAAAAAAATGCGTTGCGGCCACCTTGCGATTGTCACCGTGTATAATACGACGCTGATAACCGAGGCTTCGCGCTTTTCTCCAGCTGAGAATGAGTCACGCTCTTGCACGCTGTCACGGACGCTCCTCTTATAGAGTTTCTCATGGCCTAACACGTTTCTTAATTCCTTGCCGCGAATCGCCACCCCCCTCCCTTTCCCCTCCTCCTACAGCCTTCTTTCTCGAGCGCCTTCCACCGCTCCCCCCCCCCCCTCTCCGCCTCCACGTTCATCGCTTTACTTCTCCGCTCGTATTTTCATCACTCTCGTCTCGCGGCCAATTTATACTTACGTTATATGATGATTCGTCGTAATTACCGAGCGAACGAGATCCGAGCGATCAAAACGAGGGAGGATGCGAGAAATCGTGAACTTCGAATCTTCTTACCGACACGGACGAGGATTTCTTTCGTTTTTGTTCCGCTGTTTTTTTTTTTCTTTTGCCGGGGGCGGGGGAAGGGGGTCAGCGCGGGAGTTCGAAAATTGGAGAAATTTTGCATTTTTCGTTTGGGCGAATGGGAGAACTGGAGAGTTTTTTGAGATTTTTTTTTTTTTTTTTTTTTTTTTTTTTTTTT
>JAPYZI010002092.1:0-26139 GCA_030523105.1 Ophioninae sp. A BG-2022a | reverse complement strand
TGCTGTCTATCACACCCGCCAATCACATGGCCGTATGGTCACCTCGCTCTAGAGCGTAGACCAGAGCCAGCCCTAAAGGAAAGAAGAAGAAGAAGAAGATTCCTTTAAACTGAACAAACGAGAAAAGTAAAAAATACGACGCCACTTGGACCAACTTCACGTAGTGTAGTACTTCGCGATCCGTTCACCAGATGTCGCGTCATCCTTATTTATTTACTAACCAAAAATAAATCATCCGAGTAACAATTCGGGGCTCTCGATGTGAATTCAACTTGCTTTTGTTTGCCTTTTAAAGTTTCGGCTGGCTCGAAATCAAAGAACCAATCTCATTTTTTCAATTATACTTTTCACTTCAAACACTGGTACGATTGATCGTGCATTCAAGGTATATATTGGAAAAAAAGCAACAATAACGAAGCCGAACACGAGCCAGTGTAAGCAGTTTCAACACAATTCTATTTTTTCAACTCTCGTTTGTTTTATCCCTAGTTTTCAATAACGATTCATTTACGATCGAAACCAACATTCTAATAGCCACTAATTTTGACTTGCAGTGCTGATTCGCATACGCAAACCACGGGTACGGCAAAACTAGATAAAGATCTAGGTGAAAGACCCTTTTTTGGGCAGAGTTTCGAATTGCAGGCCTTTGACGTAACGAACGATAAGAATTGTCGATTTCATAGGTACAGCAATGTCCAACGAGGAGCGCCTGCGCTCGCTCCTATCGGATCTCGGCAAAGCGACGTTGAGGGGTGTGAGAAAGTGTCCAAAATGTGGAACGTACAATGGCTCACGCGGCTTGTGCTGTAAAAATAAGTATTGCGACGCCGTGTTCAAAGAACCTGGGGAACGACGCAAGTTGTCCACAGAGGCGTGTAAACTCATAACTGGCTCGGCGGTACAGGTATATTCGGTACGAGTTAGAGACAAGGGTCCTGACTATCGTGGCTTTGTCCAATTGCCATTAATCAACGCTGCAGGATCGAACGAAATATCCAATCTCATATCGCAAACGACCGCGCTCTGTTTCGTCGACAGTTGCGAAAGAAGCCTCGACACGAGCGTACTGAAGTGTCACGTGAGTCGAAACATTTTTTCATTTCGCTTAAAGATGTTTTTGCGATATACAAATTTAAAGATTAATTATTTGAAATATGTATGAACCATTGGAACAATCATACTCAACTGTGAGTTAAATTTGTTCAAGTTTGACCGTCTAAAAATTGTGATATTTGTTGTAAAAAATCGTCTGCAATTTTTACCATTGAATATCTCGATTATCAAACGGCGAACCCTTTGCAAATTTTGTATACATTTTAATATGATACTCAAGAAGATTCATGCAATTTTTCAAACGATTATTTTTGGATTATTGTATCTGATGATTTTGCCATTATTTTGTATGCGCTATTGTGATTATGGCGCAAGAACATGCTTAACTACGAATGAGGATAAAATACGAATAACGGGCTCCAAAAAAGATTTATTTATCAAATGTAAAAGTTGCCTAATATTTTTTAGAATATTATAAGAGTTATATCGTTTATACTTTAATTAATATATATACTTTAATACTTTCAGTATACTTACAAATTATTTTAAGAGTTGCCTATGTCAAAAAATGGATTATTCCATTAATAAAAGTGAATATTGAAGAAACGATTGTTGCTTTAGGAAGGGGACATCGCTGACACGACAGTGGTGCCTACGTGTCAGCACATACAGGCAGCGTTACGTTGCTACGCCGAAGCTCAGCCGCTTACCCTGAGAAATTCCATCTTGTCTTCTCTCAACGTTAACAACGAAATCAAACAAGAGATATGGCTCTTGGCGACCGAGACTTCGGGTCCTCTTGTACAAAGGGTATCAAAAAATATAATGGCGGTGAAGTGCAAAGCCTCGCCGAAGCATCCTCTTGGATATCTCCACTTCTCGTTCTACGTAACGAAATCGAAGGACAAAACGGAGCATCGTTACCTGTGCAGTTGCACCGCATTTAAAGTAAATATATGTGTCTGCTGTTACGATGTCCGGTAATTAATGAAATGGTTATTCAAGTCTGAACATTTCTTTTTTTTTTTCAAAAGACCGCAAAGCCGAATACGAATGGAAAATATTTAATTATTTATATACACTGTAATTCAAATGCAACCAAACCAAAATTGGAGTGATACAATCATAATAATACTTTGAGTATCATGAGCTCATCGGTACCTACTAATATCTGCATTGGCGTCAAGTAGTTGTTGATAATATTCCAATTGTTTGTATTTCGAATACAACGTTGAAAAACAAATGAATTAGTGCTGGTTAGCACAAATGCTGCAGAGTATTAGTACAATATTGTTAATGTACCATTATAATTAGTAGAATCGTATAACCTGCCCATCTTTACTGATATTTCTATAGAAACATCATGTGTAGATAAACTTGTAGGGATAGTATTTCTATAGAATAGTATATTCCCGGTATTTCTATAAAAATTATAATAAGACTGGGCAAGTCATACGAATATATTAATATACTTTCTATACTTTTATTTATTTTTTATTTATTAAAAAATAAAGTAATAAAAATACAAATAATAAATACTTACGATGCAGTTATATTAACAATATTGTGCTAATACTCTATCGTATAGATAGTACCATTACTAATTAACCCTATTAGTTGATACTGAGACGTGGCCGTTAGTACTAATAATTTCATAATCCATATTCTTTAATATTTTTATGCTTACATTATAAGCCACAGCATGTTATCAGGTTATTCGTATCGTATTGTTATTATTATTACTAGTACTAATTATTGCATCAGTTTCCTACAGTGACTCGTACATGTTTTTTTCCCTACTTGATACAAGTATAGCAGGATTAGTATTTAACGGCCTCAATTTGAACTGATATCAATAATAGTACTAATTAGTATCATTAGTACATCAGTATTATCCAAATATCGCAATATTCGATATAAGTATCTTATGACAAATGTTTCATCACTAACGTCGTTCTGTGTTTGTTTGGGTTTCGTCCAATTCCTTCAAGGCACCCATGAAGATAATAGGCGACAAAGTTGAGAATCAGTCCGCTCCGGGACAGAGGTGCGCCCATTTTTACGCCTGCGTTTGCGCCTTCGCGAGCGATCCGAAATTGTCCGAGGAATTTGATTATTACATAAATCTCGATCGGGCGGATCAAAGAGTGCAGAAGTCAGTCGGTGATGCATATCGAGAAAACGTGACCGGCAAAATAATTGGAATGGGTGAGTCAAGGTCACGATGTTATTCGGTTTCTTGTTGTTGTTCAAAATCTCAAGTACGACTCGCACTTGAGACTTTATTTCCGTGACATTGTTTTCGCTTTAGAATTGGGAAATTTAACTACGGATGAAAACGAACCGCAATTGTTGATTTTTCGAGACGACACGTTGACCGTACAGAGCTTAGACGCTGGCCGACTGGACATCGACTCGATGAATTTGGATGCGGCGATATTGCCGGATAGCATAGTTGAAAGCATCGACGTCGGATGCGATCGTGCGTTGCTTGATGATAATAACACTATCATAGCGCAGGTAATTCATCATTTATTTCTATATGTGCTTTCGATTAAATAATAATTACGTTTATTGTTAATGCACGTTACTTATAACCTTTGGAAGGGACGGGTCGAATTTCCAGTCACCCTGTATACACGCTGTATTTTCGAACGGCCATGCGGAGCTATTTTCAGTCTCATTACTTCTAATATATTCCTGGTGTCATTATTTCGACTTTCGGAAATCTCGTTAAGAATGTCACTTTACTAGTGTCATTCTTACCGAATTTTAACTACACTTTACTGGTATTACATTCATAAAACCATGTTTTTGATAAACAGGTGAATAATTCGCAACGAAATTAAATTGGCCTAATAAATATAATGTAATTAAAAATGTATTAATACATTTAATAACTTTTATACTTATTTACATAATTATTCTAATATTATTTTAATAAAAAAAATATATTTTATTAATAAATTCAATATTATATAAATAAGAAATGTAATAATAATTAATTATATCATTTTTGCTTTTATTTAATATTTTTAATTATATTAAGTTCTAACTACACTAGGCTCGCCCTTTTGATTTCGTCCAAAAGTAATATTAAATTCAGGGATGAAAGATCAAAGATCACTTATTTTATTTTGATTTGCCGATACGCTGTTTTAACCGGTAAAATTATCTTTTAAGTTAAACTTATCAAAGAAATACGATGTAGTTTTTCGTACGAATCACGATGTAACTTTGCCCGAAGCGAAATTTCGACGCAACTCGAACTCGAATTTTTTCCGTTTTATTTTTTATGGTTGCTTTCTTTAGAGCAAAATACTTGATCTCGAGATCTCCAAACTAGAGACTCGAAACATCGATTTCTTTGTTTATTCAATTTCCTACGTCCCTTTTTTCGTAAAGCGTCGGCCTCATTGATCCACGTGAAAAATCGGATTTTTTCGTCTCTTTTAAATATTACATTCATGACGTGAAACCAAAAAAATTGCCAAATTTCAAATACGATGTGAAATAAAAAATGAACATTTTCGTAATAATCTATAAGTACTTATTTGTAGCCTGAAACAAATATAACCAAGTTAAAAGCTGTGTACTGATCAACATACCTGATTTCACGCACAGGGATTCCTGTTGCAGGTGAACAATCACGATGGGATGGATCAGCGATCGGTGACCGAGGACGAGAATATTAGGGTGAAAATATTGGACGATCATTCGGAGATCGAGGCGAAATACAACATATTAAACAGCGGTGGTTATCTCGTTGACGAGAGTGACATAAAGGTGTTCAACGGCGGTAGCGTGAAGATGATAAATGGACATACGATTCTCGAGGCGAGTAATTTGAGGTTGCTGCAGAGTAACAGCGGTATAATCGAGAGTTGCGCGATAAAGTTCATCGAGGATAGCACGGATTGTGATTGTGGATCACCCCGTAGGCAAAAGGATAATCACGTTGCCGTATTGTTACCGTCGAGTTCTTCGAAGCGTAAGAGAGACGAGAAAGTTACGATATTGCCGAACGCATCAACTTGCATAAGCAATTTAAACTCGATCGAACCGCGAAAAAGCCGCGTTAAGCCACCGACGATATTGAAGAAACATTCGAGCTCTGTTCAAACACCGGACGAGTCCAACGCGAGTTTGTCGTTCGTTGGCTGGCTCGCTTCGATAACCGAACGCATTAATCAAACGATGCATTTTCAATTCGACGGTAAACCCGAACCTCTCGTTTTCCACGTACCTCAAGTATTCTTCGATTGTTTGCGCGAACGTATATCTTGCGGTGGCAAGAAAAAACGACTCCCAAATTCGACAACCGCTTTCGTACGCAAGGATGGCGTACCCTTGGGAACCTTCACCAAATACACTTGGCAGATAACTAATATATTACACGTTAAAACTATATTTGAAACACCCCTGATACCCCTCGAGATAACGAGAAGTTTTGTACAAAATATGGATGGTACGTACGAACTGTACAAACGCGAGGAAACCGATATCGATCGTTACAAAAAGACCGGAAACACTGCCCTCATAAAGCCACTGGAGTTAAAGACTTATTTGAAAGTGGGTAGGTAAACGCTGCTTTTTCATTGATTGTCGTTATTTTTTCGTTTTTGAAACTTTTGAACTTGAGGCTCGCGTCAGACTTATACAAATCTGTACTAAAAATAGCTTGGATATTTAATTTGAAAAATCATTCTCGCGCTTAATCTTTGGAAGCTTCTTGAATTAAGGATGTTCTCGCTTTACACGAATCTGAGGATTAATTGTTATCATTTGTATGGACCTTCTTAACAATCATACTCAACTGTGGGTAAAGTTTGTGGGTAAAGTTTTTACAGACAAATTCAAGATGTATTAGAATACTTATATTTTTCATGGGACTGTTGGATATCAAGTAACCGACATATATTTTTGGAAAAAAAATTACGCATATACACAACATTCGTATATGTATATTTAATCAGTACTCTCGATATCGGTCAGGTGGTAACGAAAAATTGTATTGGATTTTAGGTAACACGTCACCGAATCAGACAGAGCCGACGCCATTTTTGATAGAATGGATACCGGATATACTACCAGTCTCGAAGATAGGCGAGCTAAGGATAAGATTCGAGTTTGGTCATGTGAAGAATGAGTCGCCCCAGAGATGGAGAAAAATGCCGCTCACGAAGAATCACCGGGAATAATGGAAGCGTGAATGGCTAGATCCAGATGTTGGATCATCAATAATTCTCGCGAATTATTTGAATCGTTTTCGAATAGATATTCAAAAATTCGAATTATTCACAGCGTTTTTAAATAGACATTCGAAAATTCAAATTACTTATAACGTTTTTGAATAGACATTCGAATGATTTCGAATTCGAATTAATTGAATCGTTTTAAAATAGACATTCGAAAATACGAATGATATTCGAATTCGAATTATTTGAATAGAACTGATCGAGTTTTGCACACTGTTCAAAAAACCATCGCCATCGATGAATTCTACGAAGAAATTATTTCATAACCAATGATAATTCACTTTTATCTCGCATGAAGTTTTCACGTTACGCGTAGATCGCGCACCAACGGGTTTGAAAAGGCAAAAATCAAAGTTGCGAATAATTGGAGATTTTCTTCTTTTTTTTTTTTTAATTCATCGAAAATGATTTGTACAGATGTAGATTCGTTGAAGAAGTTGTACCGTTATTGTTATAGTTTTCTTCAATTCGTTTCTTCGTTCCATCAAAGTGGCACATTACTTTTTTTCTCCGATTCAGAAAGCATGAATAAACGCGTTGTCGAAGGAGACTTGTAAAGCACGAATGATACGAACATTATTTATATGTGTATAGATAAATAAATACAATATCTGATTATGATAGAATCTTGGTTGTAAATGGCAGGGCAAAAGAAATATTATTTGTAATTCGCTGATCCTTATGACAAGAGATACAACAAAGCAACGTTTTAACGTAGGAACCAATATTTTGGGAATTAGAAAAATATTTGTACTATTTATTTCGTGTACGTCCTATTTATATTTGTTCTATGAGTTTAATGAATAACACCACTCAAGCAGCTAGAAAAAAAGGCTAAGCTTTCACGATTTAAATATTTGCAATAGAAAGAATAGTCATTATTTCTAGAGGTGTTATTCAGGATACATTTAAGTATGGAAATATTTTGTATTATTATTTTC
Source organism: Ophioninae sp. A BG-2022a (assembly GCA_030523105.1). NCBI lineage: Eukaryota > Metazoa > Arthropoda > Insecta > Hymenoptera > Ichneumonidae > Ophioninae sp. A BG-2022a. The sequence goes on along the minus strand of JAPYZI010002092.1, from coordinate 18,884 downwards.
ATACAAACGGCGAATTCAAATCAAATTTTGAAAAATGGTGCGCCTTTCACGAGAAAAAAACATTTTGGCTAAAAAAAATAGGTAATAAATTGATTATAAAAACAAAAGTTTACATTTAATCGAAAAATCCCTACGTACTTTTACAAATGTCACATTGTAACGGCACTGTTTGAATTTTACACCGAACCATGCGACCGCGTTAAAGTTCCGGGTTCGCTTAGATTGTTATTATTATTTTAACTCCAAACCCGTTACAAAAATGTTTTTATTCAATTCTTTTTTTGCAATGTTGCTTTCATGACGTTCAAGCATCGTTTAAGGGGGTCCTCTAGTTTCTCGGCTGTTTTTCTACAGCTTCTTCAATAACTTTTTACGGGCATACCATCGAAATAATCAAACTCATTATTTTTGCATAATCTTTATTAACATTTAAATAAGCTTTACAAATTTTTGGAAGACAAAATATATAATAGAATAAAAGTTATAGTGGCCGACAGGAAGACGTCAAGTAAAAGAGGCGCTTGACGGTGACCAAGATTGCGGCTGTTCTGCTTACCTGAAGTCAAAAAACCAAATGGCATTTTAATCTTCATATTTAAGACCAGCGATTGAAGTAGAGTGAATTCTACATTACAAAAATTGACTTTTTTTATACACTTTTGAAAATTACATTCTATTTTTCACCCATTTTTTCTTAAGCTTTCGCTCATAGGAAAAAAACTATCGAAGCAATCATGATAATCCTAGTTCAATCGCTGGCTTATAACATATTAAAGATGCTGTATAAAATTAAACAAGATCGGTGCAGTAGTTTCTTGAATATCGTGGTCATCGTTTCGAAAAATGATGTTTCGAGGAAAACGCGTTTGAAAGTTCGCGCATGTGATTTATCCTAAAAATTTCGTCTCACTGTCAATCCGCTATGCCTGGACCATACAATAGGCCTTCCTCTTCTTCTTGGAAGTCACGCAGAGCTGCTCCGTCTTCCCTTTTCGCGATTCGGGCCTGTTTTACAACATCACTCGTGCGCCTTTCTGTACAGTCGATCCGAGAGCTATCACGCTGTTGAACATATCCTTTAGCTTGTGGGCCGATTTTCACTCCCATGGTTTCCAAGGTCTTCAGAATAGATTGGAATCCTTCATTGAAAATTATGACAGCGAGAAACATAGCGATTTCAACCGCTTTTGGCCCAGAATGGAGGTGCTTCGGAGCAAAACTCCAGATTAACGAATTGAGCGACTCGTTATTATTTTGAGTTTCCGCATCCAGGCATCTACTTAACAATTCTTCTTTGGTTAAATCCTCATAAATTGGCTTTATAACTTTTTGAACTACTTCAGAAAGAGGCGGTTTATCATGTTTGAATTGCTCAGCGTCTCCGAGAAATTCAGCTCTGCGCCATTTGCACCAACTAGATTCGCCTGCAGGGCAATTTTGATGCTGTGGATTGCTGTCTGTGGAAATGTTGTGAAAAAATATTGCCCAAATTTCCTTCCTCATTTCCTCGATAGAATCTGGATGCCTCTGAATAGCTAATCCATAATACATTGTCATCTCACCAATCAATTTATCAGTGAGATTTCCTGCACCTTTCCCACCAATACCTTTATTAGATTTTTGTGCATTTCGGAGCCGAGTCCCCATCTTCTTTTCAACATGTCCAACACACTCTTTTTTTACAACAACAACATCTTCTCCATATGGTTCTGCCTTCAAAATACCGTTGAATGTCTTGCTGTCACCATCTCCTATATATGTCGTATATCGAACTTGATGTTTATCTACCGAACGAGAAATCATTTTCACAACTGCATCTATTTCCATCTTTCCAGAACTTGCAGTGTAATTTCGAGTACAATTTTCTACATGATCAGCGAGCCATCGTGCATATCTAACTGGATCGCTATTTTTTTTATTTTTCCACAAATTGCATTCAGTACAAAAACTACTCATTACACACGCATCAACCACTTTACCGGTGTACTTAGTAACTAAAGTTGAAACTCCGAATCAAGATGAAAATCCTCTTTTTTTCCATGTGCCATCTCCAGACACGGTGAATTCATTTTCTGCTTTTCCTTGTTCTTTAAGGATTTCCTTTTCTTGATTAACCGCAATCGACAACACTGTATCAAAAACGGCTGAAGAAGCTGAGTGAATGTTTTCTAATATGGAATAGTACGTGTTCAAAGCAAAACCTTGTCCCATATCCATCAGTCCACAGAAAATTCTACAGCCTTCATAACCGACTCCCAACAAACGCATCACGAAAACTAAGTGACGATTTATTTCGTAGGCTTTATCGATTTTCGGGCATGAATCTATTTCTGTTTCTTTCTCACACTTGCACGCCATAGAAATTTTAAAGCCCACTCCTCGTATATCACGTTGATGGAAAGTTACCGTACTTTTGCACTCTTTACAAATAACAGCCGAAGAAATTGTTGAAAATACGCTCACAAAATTCAAAATACAATACATAAAAGTCTGTTCAACGTTCACTTCTAAATTTTTATTTTGACCAAGTTTCTTCGCTGACGCCGATGTAAACGACTTGTCTTGTTCAAAAGTGTGTCGGTTGCCTGCGAATTTTCGCTTTTTTGGTCGATCGTAACGAGCCGGGGTGTCTCTAGTTCCTTTCTTCAACATTTTGAAAATTATTTTCACAAAATCAGCTACGTCGACTCCCGAGAGAAAATATAGTACGCTTCGCAACTGCCACAGCAAAACTGAACTAACTAATGCTTCACGGCGTCTTAGTCAATATTCAAAAGCGTCTGTCAACGGTCTTGGCTCTCCTTATACTCGGGCCTAATTCCCAAACGTTCAGGTAGCAGTTCGATTTTGAGATATCAATACAATACAACACCGCTCGGATTTCGGAGCAGCCCGGCGCGTACTCCGTATACCTGCTTTGGCACACATTTTCTACACATGTAGATGTGATTTATAAAAAAAAAAAGATTTTTTCGACCCGACAAACTAGAGGACCCCCTTACGCAAGGAACAAGAAAAACGTTTTTTCAAAATCCTAGAGTGGTACCATAAAGATTTCGTTGAAGGGTTAGGTTCGCGGGAGAAACCTACCTTCTTTTTCGCAATATGACCGCGAGCAGTGGAGGAGACAACTTGTCCGCGGGATTTTTTTTTCTTGTAGCTTTTTTACCGACCGACGTCTGGTCGGTATAAAAGCTACAAGAAAAAAAATTCCATCCAAATTAAAAGCTTTGAGTGAGTTGAATTTCGAATTTGCACGTACACAGACGAAAAGAATCACGTGAATATACGAAATTATTTTTTTTTTGCAGGATTGCAAATATATTGTTCGCGAGTAATATTCTTGCTTTTGAATTGGATTTATTTCATTTTGCGCTTGCGCAGTTATTTTCCGCGTATTTGCACGTTAATGATTGGGCACACAGTGAAGCCAGACCGAAGACTGTATAGTATTTTTTTTTTATACGTGAAAGGTTCAATATCACCGCATGGTAATGCGAAAAATAAATCACGATATCAAAAAGTGTGATTTTTTATCTCGAAGAATCGTTCGAGTAGGCTGTAGCAGGTACTCGCAAAAATGTTTCGTTTTTTTGCATCGCGCGTAAGGAGATCCCAGTTCGGAAAGCAAATGTCCCTAGAATATTGTTTTATTAATTCTGCAAGGTTTTGAACACTGAGTCGCACAGTTATGCATGACCAACGAGCTCAATTGAGCTTTCGTCGCGCGAATTATCTCAACCAAGCGTCAATACTCTCACGAAAATAGGAATAAAAACAGCTTGAAAATATTGGAAATATTTTCCCGAAAACGATAGTTTTATTTTCATTGTGTAACGTTGAGCTTTCTCTAAATGTTGGGCGGGTATACAGTTTGAACTTTGACTAGAACGGACGCGCGCCCCGGCGAGGAGTAGCTCGACCGGCGACCGGAAGTTGACTCTGACGTAGAATAGTTATAGAGAAGCTAGCTTCCATTTTCTTGACCCTTTCGCGGCCAACAGTGAGCACGTGTTTTGTTGCCGGCCGCTTTGAGTCGTTCTTGGATTTTTTTCCGAAGCTCGTTACGAAGATTTCAAAGAGCGTTACGCCCCTCTACGCGATATCGGAAGACGTGTGCCGTTTGTGATCATAGAATCGTTCTGAGCAGTAGTTCGAGAGCGCAGTCACGATGAATCCTGAAAAGTTGAAGAAGCTTCAGGCGCAAGTGAGAATTGGTGGCAAGGGTACACCTCGTCGTAAGAAGAAGGTACGTCCACGCAAATTGAACAAAAATGTTGTTTGACTCTCCATTCCGATTCCGCATGTTGAATGTGCTAATTTCGTTCAAAATTCGTATTCACCATCGATAACAATGATGCACGTTGTCGCGTTCGATTGACAAGATTCGCCTTGTCGCAACGTTACGCTTTTTTTTCTCTTTTTCTCCTATCGTTTCGGTCTCGGTCGCATAAGCAATCGTGCGAGTTATCATTTTTTTCGCGTATTCGCGCTGCATTGCGAAACGACAATAAACCGTTCTTGAGCAAACCTCTCGATCGTACATACTTTAACTACATTTCTTTGTGCGTGCCATTGGAACTTCTTTCGTAAATAACGTAAAAAAAAATGACTTTCGAAGTTCTTTCGTGCCGAACTTTCGACCGAAACACTTTCGTAGCGAACGATATTTGGATGCACCCTCTTCGAAACCTACAATAGAGACGCGCCTACACATAGAATTTTCGAAGCCCGAAAGTCAAACTAATCGACTATGTGGAGCATCGTTCTTTCAAGATTAGAATTACAGTCGCCACGGGCTTTTCTAAGTTCGAAGGAGGCTGGAAAACATTGAGACACCCTTTAATACCATATATGGTTATGTCCGGCTGGCCTCTTTTATGGTGGATGCTCAACCAGAAATAGCGCCGGTTGTCTTACCTCGGAGACTAACTTTCTTTTTCTCTTTCCGAACTATGTTATTTTTGGGCCATTCGTGGTTCTATCCGCCCTTTACATACAAATTTATTGATAATTTATGAATGATTGAACATTGAGGGAATCAATGGTACTTTGATATTTGATCGTTATTCAGATCAATTTGAATATATAAAGTATTATACTTTTCAACCGTTTTTGAATCGTAGAAAAACTTGCCGCTTCCAAAAAAATCAAGACCGTAGTGCTAGTTTCGAAAAATAAAGAAAAACGAATTTCATTCATTCGTTCATAAAGTAAAAGTGATTGTACTTCTTGAGACCGAGTGTTGCAGAAACAGAGCAGCCACGAAAGCTAAAGAGATAATGAATTTGCGGATTCCCAATAGTCCTTCCGAAGTGGTTAATTGTTTGGAAAAAAGAGGGATGAACGTGACGCTGTCTTAAACGAGGAATAAGAGTATTTCTATTTTGTCCAAAATACAATTGGTCCAGGGAAAATCTTGACTTTGGGATTCATACTGGTGGATCCATCGGTACATGCCCTTAAATGTAGATTTGTAACATTTCTTTGCAGTTATTTTTATCTCGAACTTCAGTTTCTCCATCGCTCTAGGACTTTAATATCAAAAGTTCGTAGACTTTGTGTTCCCCATAAAAATATCTCTCATTTTCTGACAAATGTTTAAGCATGGAACAATAATACTTTTAGTTAACCATTGTTTGGGCTAAACTCAACTTTTTGTATATTCGTTTTATTCGTTGCCGAAGAATCGTCTTTTTTTTTAACTTCCCGCTCGTAACTATTGTTTGCTTGTTTCGATCTGACTGTTCCTGAAGAACCATAACCAGCTTTGTCTTGAAAAAATATATTTTCGAATCTACTGGGCGAATCTCATTTCTTCTGTGCGAACACAAAATAGTGGAGAGTTATGTTTCTTTGCATTGACATAGGTTGTGCACGCTACCGCCGCAACTGACGACAAGAAGCTGCAGAGCTGTCTGAAGAAGTTGTCAGTCAATACGATTCCTGGTATAGAAGAAGTGAACATGATAAAAGATGATGGTACGGTGATACATTTCAATAACCCAAAGGCCCAGGCGAGTCTGTCCGCGAACACGTTTGCGATCACTGGCCATGGCGAGAACAAACAAATCACAGAAATGCTACCAGGCATTCTTAGTCAGCTGGGACCCGAGGGTTTAACCCAGCTAAAACAGTACGCGAGAACGGTGGCTGGTAGTACCGTGGGCAAGGCGACCCTTGAAGAAGATGACGAAGTTCCAGATCTTGTTGAGAACTTCGATGAAGCGAGCAAAGAGGAGGTAAGAATGCGCCGATTGCCTAATATATCATTTTTTCTTAGAAAAGTGGGAAGGTAAAGTAAAAAATGGAATATTTATCGCAAATCATTGAGCATAAAGAGATTTTGAAAAATTTGTAACTGTTTTGAGTCCTCGTAGAAAATTAAACACGAAGTAAAGTCATTTTTACACTCGCAGGTTGCGCCCAAGAAGGAAGCACTCGAAGATCCAGTCCTCAAACCAGCTACGTTGGACATTAAGGAAATCGATGATGCTGCGCCGGTGGAAGCGAACAAGGAGGCTCCCCTTGCCAAACCCGAAGCCTAGAGCCTTCCACACTCTCATCAAATTAACCGTAAATAACTTTACTTCTATTCTTTTCGTCGTCATTTTTTTATTTTCATTATTTTCGATATTTGTTGCGTTGCGTTCAGCGATTGAACAATCTTCATGATAGATCAAATAATTTACGCTGTTTCAGATGCTCGCCCAGATGCAACACAGATAATAAGACGAACACACGCATACAGGCGCGCGCGCGTCTATACACATACAGTGGAAGAGAGAGCGAGAGAGATAAAGAAAGAGTGAGAGAGAGAGAGAGAAAGAGCGCGAGAACTCAGTCTTGATGAATGGGTCGTTGAAAAACACGTTGCTCAAACAATCGGCAAACGCAGTCGAATGGATGCAACAAACAACAAAAAAAAAAAAAAACAGAAAAAAAAGAAACTAAAACTTGAAAATCGTGTTATGCATACTTGACATTTACCCCATGTTACAGTTGTAAAAGTAACAGTTAAAATCGAGAGAAATTGGCGGAACACATAGGAGAAAGGGAGAGCGTGAGAGAGAGGGAGGGAGGCAGATAAAGGGAGGGATAACAAAAAAGAACAAAATGCGAATAAATAATAACCGTTGGCGATTTCGTATGATCGAAGCACGAGAAAAAAAAACGGATTTCAATTGTAACATATTTGTCACTCCCCTGATCGACGACGAAACAAAGTAAAAAAAAAACACGTACACGAATAATCAAAGCTTGCGATACGAATAGGGCTATGATTAAGGGTGGTAATCGTTTCGGAGTCGAAAAACCGTTTCCGATATTGTTCACTTGCATCGCACGTTAACGAGATTCGCGCACGATTCTTGGTGAGAGAATTTCAACCCTTCGAGGGCACATGTCGCCGAATCTTTGACAGCGTGTTGAGGCAGATTTGGTCTTGAAAATATTTTGCTTTGAAACATCGCGGAAGTTCCGAGCGTTCTTGTTTTTTTTATATATTTTTTTTTAGTCCAAAGACGCTTGCAGCCAATTCGACTCGAATTCGAAAGAGCTGCGGCATCAAATTTTGGGGAAAAAATTAAATGGGTAAAAAAACCGTGCTCGAATTCGAGGTCACGCGGAAAAATCGAAGCTGATAAGAATTTTCGGTTCGGTATCACTGCGCGTGTCCTCGAAGGATTAACATTCTCGAGAAATAATTTAAATTCGTTTTAACGAATTTCAACATTGTCGAAAAAATAATATGATCAATCTTTCGAAGGAGTTACGCGAAAAGCGCTGTTAATGCAGCCCCGCGTGTCTCAAAGCTTTCAAAAAAAAAAACCTTCGGCCTCCAGAGCTTTAGAAAAGCCCCTCGGACTCTATTATTATTATTATTATTATTATTATTATTATTACCAGCAATGAATTTGTAGTAGCATTTTTCAGTAAACGATAAAAAAAGAAAAACCAAAAAGGAGAAAAGGAATATACTTATTCGTCAGCGCTTGGGAACCCGCGCAATCGAGACTTATCATGATCGTTTCAGTGTGTTTGGGTTTATTTGAGAGCGGTGTACAATAACTGATCCTTGGTTATTCACAATTCACACTTTCAAGTTCCTTTTCTCATTCGTTTCGGTTTGTTTGGGTTTATTCGAGAGATATGGAGTTTGGAGGTTAGCCATTCGCGAAAACAACATCTTCGGATAACTTCGGCGATCACTTTTTATTTCGACCTTGAACTGTTTCTGTTCCCATTTTTCAATCGTTTACCTTCGCATTTTATAATTTTACATCCAAATTTTTAATTTTATTTACAACGCCGATGGAAAATAGGTTGGATCGGTTTTCTTTTGGGATTGTATTCAGTTTAACTGGACTCTACGTACACGCATTTCTTTACTCGTAGCTCGCAATAAATTCTAGGAAGAATCCGGTTGCTGAAATGTACTCGTACTAAAAAGTTACTGAACCTGGTTCAGTTGACAAGTCTAAGGGAACATTGGCATAGGAATGTATGGAATTCGAGGGGAAGAAAAAAATGACCGGAAAATTTTATTTTCTTACGGACTTGTTTATGTTCTAATGATGTATCGATACTTATGGACATAGCTATCAATCGTTGTTCTATTTAGCCCATGATTTATCGTTGCCTCGATCATCGCTGTGCGACGAAAGCAGCCATCGATCTTTCGCTCTCAGCCAACTTTTTGACATCACCCAAAAAGCTGCAACGATACCAGACGACGATTCCGGAACCGAGTGTTTTTTTGTTACGATTTCCCGTATTTTTCTGCTGTGTTTACTGTACGCGATTTTTTATTTATCCTCAAGGACACGACGAACATTACCACGTGACACACGAGTGCGAGAGAGATAATCGAAACTTTAAAAATCGCGATTTCTCGAGAATGAAACGTTTTCATAGAAAATAGCGACCGGGGCGTCCACGGTGCCATTACCTTAAACGCACACAACCAATTTCGTACCAATCGGTTCAGCCGTTTGAGAGAATAGTAGTTTCAAAATTTCCAAGTGGACGGAGGCGTGTTCGTTATGCCCTTAAAAAACATAACCTTTCTTTTCTGTTTTTTTCCGGAGGTTACTCCTTTCGTGAATTTTGAGGCTTGGACAAATTTTAAGATTATTGTGCGATGAACAATAAAAATGAAACATAAAAACCTTTCGTCAGAATTTATCGCTGAACGTAGGCTTCTCCGATTTACAAACCGGAAACGTACGTCAATAACGTGATAACATACAGCCCGGTTGAAAATTATGCACTTTTTCGAACATTATTTTAAAAAAAGGTTTCTGATCGTTTGATAGTAAATGTACTCTAAATAATTATTCACAGCCAAAGTTGATTTTACGGGAAAAATCATTTCTTTCATTTTCTTGCCGATTCTATATTATTTTGCATAAACTTGTTTATTTTATATTTGCTTTTAAGCAATGTTTATTTTATAAACACGACGTTGAGAAATTCCAAACACAAATTTTGGGACCTCTACCGTTTCATTCTGTCACATATTTCGGAAAATTCGTGGAAATCTACAATTTGTAGGTATTTGTTTACAATTTCGAGAAAATTCCGTACATTTGTAACATTTAGTTCCGATGAATGCCGGGAGCGGCGCACTTCTCGAAATCCCATCGACGATTGCCGGACGCTAGCGCCAATATTGCCTAGCGGTAGATAGCTGTAGCTCGAACTAATTTTGTTTTACCGACGTGAGCAGAGGCTGCGTCGAAATTTCGTTGCGGATATGGCGTCCTCTTAATAGTTTGCGATTAGGTACGAACTACGGAAAAATTGGAAAATATCAAGAAAACTGTCGCGATTACACGTGATTCATAAAAAAATATAGGCTACCTAATGTTTCAAGCCGATATTATCGATTAAAGCGATTAATTTTTGGCCTTTGCTGGTCGGTACACAACCACTAGACACATGTACACTCACGTTAATCCCCTATAGTCACACCTAATAATAACGTAATAGTCACATGGGCTGTGATACACCCCACCCACTTTGGCGAGTGTAAAATCATCGAAAAATTTCGAAAAAAAGTTTTAAAAAATTGTACAATCTATATTTTCAACCTTTTTTTTATAAGACTGCGTAAAGTATTTTCGAATTGATCAATTTTTTTAATAACAACAAAATTATCGAGAAAAAATCCGGAAAAAATGCAATCCGAGGTTGAAAATGGGCTGGGGTGTATTTTACCCACTGTGATTATAGGGAGTTAAACAAACGACGTTTGTAATTTTGTTCGGGATAGGCTTTATGAAATGGCGGTTTGTAAGACGACTTGAGTCAAGCTGATTGCTATTTTTCAGTACTTCAACTATTTTCAGCACTTCAGTACTTCAGCTATTTCCAATACTTTAATAATTCATTTTTTATTAAATCAGTACTTCAGTCCTTCATTTTTGATGAATATTATAATGCTCAAAATATATTGCATTTTCTATTTTCAAACTCAACAAAATTATAGATATACTGTTAACTAATCAATCCGCTAGTACTACTTTAAGAAACCAGAAAAAATTCACTTCCAGACTATTCAATTCCCTCATTAGTTACAATTTGAAATTTGGTTGAAATTAAAATACGATAAAATGTTGTTTATTTCTTGGAACGAATTTGTTATTCCATGTGCTCCATATAATTCGTGCTTTTGCTCGTTATTTCGCAATTCTCTTCCGGAAGTGCACAGCCTGCTTTCATGTTGCGCCCCCGAAAGGTCTGTTAATTAATTTCGTTCTGAAAATTGGATACTCCGAGCCGGATGATGAATATTCCCTTGTGCCTGTGTTTATGTACGTGGATAACACGTATATCCTGTTCAGGCGGCGCCATATATCTCTTCATACATGACGGGAGAAATACGTGTGCAGTCCGGTGTTTTCCAGCACGTAACAAAACACCTACAATGCAATACTACTGCGCCCCCCCTCCCGCTCGTTGAACGCGAGAAATGGAAACCCGGTTTGGTATCGCCTCTGCGCTTTTGTATTTGCGTCTTGACAGGTGAGAGCGGCCGCTTCAAGATTTATGGTTACGAAGATGAATGGGAAAATTTATGATCATCGATACGAAAACTGTCGAGTTAGAGTTGCAATCCTCAAAAATCATTTGATCTTTTTTTTTTTAATTAATATATTTTAATAATGTGCAGCGGCGATTGCGAAATGGCCTAATCTCTATTACCGTTGGTTTTAATAATCGAATGAAATCTAAAGCGATCGCAGTAACTATTGCGAAATACTCGTTTATTTGATTTTGCAATAAGTTCAAATAACCTCGAGTATATTTTATCTTTTTACGAAGTGGTGTTGTTCGATGTGAAATATTCCATCTCGGATTCAGAAAAAATCCGATTTGTTTAGTTATCGCATGACGTAATTATTCGAATGAAACGTTTCCTGTATATTTAAACATTCATTCAAATTTTGTATTCAAAGTTAAAACCTAAGATTTTATTCGTTAAGTATCTTTACGTCTTTACAAAGAAATATATAAGGGAAGAAAATAAAGTTTATGCTTTGCTTTTCTATGGAATATTGGAAAGGTAAGAACTAAAGGAATTTTTTGTCTCAACCGTTGTTTCATCCAATAGTGGTCAACCTCAAAAGAAGTCTACTTATATCTCGTTTCTATTTTTCCATTAAGGCAGAAAGACCATTTACAATCACGAAAATGATGGGTTTCTTATGATTTTTTTTTTCGTAGAAGGAACATAGAAATTTGGATCTTTAAATATGTTTCGTTTCATATTTCAAATGTATGAAAAAAATATATACACATTTGTTTTTCATGTGAATTGCCCATCGTGTACATTAATGGTTAGAAGAAGATTTCAAAAAAATTGCCGCACTGCGGGCGTCCTCCCTCACGCTGTAATTATCGGAAAACGAAAAATCAAAATGTTTCTTAAAGGCAAGATCCATACGCTGTTGGTGAACCAGGATTTTTGAAATATGTGCAAAATTCAGCAAATGGCAGCTTGATACAGTCAATTTTGTAATTTTTCATGACATTTTTGTTATATTTTAAGGCAAAAGTAAGTTTTATTTTTGCAATTCTAAATAATATTGAGGTTCGCCAACAAACTGCTGATGTAACGAAGACGTGTGACAAATTTGGCGTCTTTTTAAGATAACTCCAACAATTCTTGCAATCTCGCTGTAAAAATTCAACACAATATTCTTAAGAAAATAAACTATCAATTTATGCAGAAGAAAAAATTGATTTTTCTAAATTTGTAAATGGACTTCTTGCTTTAAAATACAGTTGTATCTCAATACATTTTTTCTTGCACTCTTGACGTCCCCAAATATATATTTCTGTAAACGATATATATTTTCTGTAAACGCAATTATTCCGTAAACAAAGAAATACAAGTTAACGGATGGGGATGTGGCGATCAAGCGGTGAAGTTCGCACTCACCCTCGCGAATACGTATCAAGCTCCTGAGGGAAAATACGATCGAGAGAGAATTGGTAAGAGGTCGGATGGAAGAAAAATCTCATGGGTCCGAACATTCGCCGGCAATGTGTCTTGAGGTGAGAGGTATCGTCCGAGGCACGCGGATATACGTGTACATTGTCGAAACATCACGTCTCGAGTATTTATCAAACAAAGTGGCTCTTTACGTTCGGGCTTTTCTACCATGCGAAATATATATATATATATATATATATATATATATATATATATGTATATATATAAATAACTATTTTCACTCCATCGACTATTTTGTATTGCTTGTGTCGTTTAAACATCGAAGGGGAGTCCCTCCCTCGGCACTTGAGGAATGGCAAATAGATACATTGGTCTTAACGTTTAACACGCTAAATTTGATTGGTTATAACACTATCTGACAGTATGTTGTTTATGTGTATCTACTTTCGTGAAGAATGGTTTCTTTTTAATTCATCTGGATTCTTGATTAATGGAAAACAAAATCTATGTCAAAATCCATTTGGATTCTTGATGAATAGAAAACAGAATCTCTCTCAAAATCCATTTGGATTCTTGATGAATAGACAACAGAATCTCTCTTAAAATCCATTTGGATACTTGAAAACACAATCTATGTCAAAATCCATTTGGATTCTTGATTAATAGAAAACGGAATCTCTCTCAAAATCCATTTGGATTCGTGATGAATAGATAACAGAATCTCTCTCAAAATCTATTTGGATTCTTGATGAATAGACAACAGAATCTCTCTTAAAATCCATTTGGATTCTTGATGAATAGAAAACAGAATCTATGTCAAAATCCATTTGGATTCTTGATGAATGTAAAACAGAATCTCTCTCAAAATCCATTTGCTTCACAAAGCTTTCGCATTGTTCAAATTTTCGTACTTTCGCCGGAGGTTTTTCTCATAGCTTTTAGCATAATCTCGAAGAGTGCGGTGTGGTCATATATATAGGAGCGCAAGTCTAACGTAAAAACGGCAGAGCACGTATAAACGTCGTTCTGTTTGAGTTACGGGATCCCTTTTTTCTCGTGAATTTAAGAGATGTGGACACACTCATAATGTTTGTGTCACTAGTTGCAGACACTTAGGAAATGAGTATCTAAAATTCGATGAATTATTGCAATTTTTTTTTTGCTTTTTTAATGTTGATTTCACTGAACAGGGAACTTGATCGCCATTTTCTTTTTCTTGAGAGGACATCAAGTATCATTGCGTAAAGATATCATGACGTATTTTTTCTGTGCAATTTGTTTGGGTTAGAATAGATTGAATAGAATTTTTAATATTTTTTTTATTGGTCCATTTTGATGTAACTTTGTCCCCTGAACACGAATATACCAGTTATTTCCCCGAAAACCCAAAATTGTGAGGGAAAAATGTCGAAAAAATATTCTAAAACTCGTTTTCCCATTTTCCCACTCTAATTTTGTACTTTCGGCAAAAACTCGGGCATTTTCGTAATCAACAGAAAAATTCTGATCAAAAACTCAACGGAAAAAAATATTTTTCGACCGTCTCGGCCACTTTTTCGGAATCTCAAAAATCACGATATTTCAAAAGGTCGTAGGATGACCTTCCCGTAGGCTATGGGGATTCATTGGGTGGGTTTGGAAAAGGTTTTTGCCTGACTTAAATAATGGCGTTGGATTCGTATCGATATCTCTCATAGTTTCCCCGGGAAGTCCACTTGAAAAATCGCAAAAAAAGAGGCAAATTTGCAAAAATTGATGGTCCAACTTTGAAATTCTGCCAAAAATCGAAAAATCGTCGGATTTGAATGATTAAAAAAGCATTTTGAAGAGAAAATCGTAACGAAGAGCTAGAGCAAAAAGTGAAGTGCCAAATTCCAAAGGAAAAGATGTGATCCATGATTCTGTGAAAAAACTTTTTTCCCCCAAAAATCGAAAAAAAATTTGGATTTTTTAATATTTTTTTTATTAGTCCATTTCGATGTAATTTTATCCCCTGAGCACGAATCCTTCATTTGATTCGCCCTAAACCCTCAATTTCTACGAAAAAATGTCGAAAATATCTCCCCGAAAGGTTCGCATTTTCCCAGTCTAATTTTGCACTTATTTTCTCTAGTCTCGTGAAAACTTTTTCACTTTTTTCATACCGTAAAAAAATCTTTTAATGAAAAGATCGTTAATCAAACAAATGAAACGTCGGTTGATGGTTGAGACGTAGTGAGTTACGAGCCACGAGATAAGTTCTGATCCTCGAACGAATTGCAGCTCTTGCTTAGGACGCTGATTAATGACGTTGGATTTTCTGTACCGTGAATACTTGAGTTTGGCGTACACAGATTGAACAGGCGTCATCTTTTTTTCTTCACCATTTTCTGCCACTCACCCTATCCGGTAATTTCCTACAACCCTTTTTCCACCCTGATCCATTGCTGCTGAAATTAACGTTGCGACGTATTTGAGAGCTAACCTGACAATGTCGCGAACGGGATAGCAGACACCAGCGGAATTCCTAAAGAGCTCTTTGGAATTTCACCAAAAGTCGACCAGACAACGTGAAATTCATAAATTCTCGCAAGAATCCGAGCCCACATTCCGCTTCTTCATTATTATCATGGATTCGATGGCGTTTGAAAAATGTCCTGGTCTCCTCGTTTTTCAAATGTAAACCGATCAATGAAATTGGCGATAAATGAGGTTGCGCGGTTTTAGTGAGCTTCCAAATGCGCGTAAACGTCATTTGGGTGATTTGGGACGCATCGGGGCATTCAGGCATAAAGAACATTTATTAGCTCGAAAATTATGGGTTTCTTATGAGTTTTTTTTATGGAAGGAATGCATATAGAAATTTGGGTTTTTAAATGTGTTTTGTTACATATTTTAATTGCTTAGAAAAAAAATCAATTCGAAGAAGATAAATTATTCGTCTATATTAATGTTTTGAAGATTTCGAAAAAATTGCCGCACTGCTGTAATTATCGGAAAAAAAAATCAAAATGATTCTTAAAGACTAGATCCATAGACTATTGGTCAACCAGGATTTTTGAAATACGCGCAAAATTCAACAACCGGCAGCTTGATAAAGTCAATTTTGTGATTTTTCATGAAATTTTTGCTATAGTCGAAGGCAAAAGTAGGTTTTATTTTTGGAATTCGAAATAATATTGAAGTTCACCAACAAACTACTGATGTGACGAAGATGCGTGACAAATTTCATGAAAATCGATGGAATAGTTTCTGAGTCATAATTCCAGCAGTTGGGAAAAACATAGTTTTGAAGAAAAAAAAAACGCTGCCAAAGTTTCATAGCTCTGTTTACTCGTTCCGAACGTTCTTGGCGTCTGTTATCGAAAGCTTAAAAAATAATCAATAAAAAAAATCGATTTTTTTTTTCATTTGTAAATGGTCTTCCTGCTTTAAGACGCAGTCTGAGTTCGACTCGGTCGGTACAACAGATCGGAATAGTAGAAATCCACGGATTTCCTAAACGGTTCTTTTTTTTTTTACCTACATCCGCCTATGGCACATGCGTCTAGTTTACAGCATATATGCACTGATGTTTTAAGTAACCAAAAAGGATTCAGGGAACTTCGAAACGTGTATAATACGTGTACAGCGGTCTTCCACTCTAGTTGCCTGATGATTCGTCTCAACACTGACTCTTCCGGCCTCGTTGGTACAAAGGAGAGATGAACAAGTTGTCTTCGCCCAGCGATGGCAACAGCCTGGAAAGTCGAGCTTCCGGAAGCTGCTCGGGTATACGAGAGTTAGCGAGGGAAATGAAATACGAATTCACTACTCCACAGGGACAGGAAGGATTTTCATTCCAGTTCGCGCTCTCATCTATCTAACTACTGTTCTCGCGTTTGTTCCACGTTCGTCAGGAGGAGATCCGATAATGCGAATGGAATGGGTGGGATCAAAGGTTTTTCGCTCGAAAAAATTATCAAAATGGTATAACATATACATACATAAATGTACACTCGTTTGCGCGTGCGTTTCATTTCCGTTTCTCTCAAAGCAGGATTGTACTTTGAAATTACGAAAAAAAACGTTTTTTTTTTAATACTTTTTTTCGAGAAACCAAAAAAAATAATGAACGTTGAAATAAAACAAAAATGTTTGGGTTTGCTTGTTCAATAATCAACGTATTAATAATAATTTGGTTCAGAAAACAATGTTCACTGTTAACTATAAGCTTTTTTTAAAAACGTGTGTTTTGGGCCTTACTCAGACCACTGTTTTTTTATAAAGCCATATTTGTTGTAACTTCGGATAAAAATAATTTTTTTATTCTCCGATTTTGAAGATTATATTTTTTAAAAATTTAATCTCCAATTTCAAAGATTATATTTTAAAAAATTTTAATCTCCAGTTTTGAAGATTATATTGAAAAAAAATTGGTTTCGATAAAAAATAAAAAATATGTCATTTCAAAAATATATAAGATGAAATTTTGATAACAACATGTACAGTACTGATAAACCACTACAGATAATTAGAATAAAGATTCACTAAGTAATATTGAAAATATTTTTTGTTTTCAAAAGTTTGTTATACGTCGAAATTTAAGAAACGCGTTGTCTTCAGGCTTTTTTTTCGAGTGCCCGCACTAGATTGCTGCTAGAATACAGGGTGATCCAAAAATAATGCAACTGAAGTGACGTGCACCGTTTACTTATTAAATAACGACAAAGTACGCGATGTTCGAGGAGGCGGTTTCTTCGCGTTCTCTTACTAATGTAAACAAGAGTTAATGGGTAATTAAAGAGCGGTTGTACGAAAGCAAGTAATGAGTTTGCGGGGTCGATATAACCGTGAGAATTTTTCCAGCTTTCAACACTGTCATTTTAACCGTACTCGGTTTCATAGCTCTCCCGATTCAGAGGCAAAACTCGCAATAAAAGGGTCGTCTTTTTTTTAAAGGTTTGCGAATACCTCGAAGTGGTGGTGGAATCATGGTTCCCGTTTTACCAATACTTGTTTTGGCGTCTTTATACTTGGTACATCGCTCTTACCTGTCCCGCGCTTTTAGCCGGTGACGTTCTCGTTTCCCTTCGCCATCCGTCTCTCTTCCTATTTCTGTAGGGAAACTCGATCGAAGCAGCGGTGTCGTCCAAGCTCATGTTTACCTCTTATCACGAAGTGAGCAAGCGGAAGGAGCTCACGATGGCCCCTGCCTCTTTCGCTTCTCTTTTCTTCTTTCCTTCTATCATTCTCGATCTTTCTCTCTCTCTCTCTCTCTCTCTTTCCCTCTTTCCTCCCATTTTTTTATCTCTCACTCTCTCTCTCTTTTCCCTGCGGTTCTCTGTGGTTCCCCGAGGCCACTTTTCGTTTTCTATTCAGGAACCGAACGACGACGTTTTCGTCGGACGAAACTGCCGATTGCATTAGAAGCAACAGATAGCTCGATTTCGAACGGCTAGAATTCCAACTAATATTTTATTTTTTTGGGTTTTGGAGTTTGTTGGATTTGTTTCGGTTTGTTTGGGTTTGGGTTCGTTTGGGTTTTGAGATTCTTTTGGGTTTGGGTTTGTTTGGGTTTTGAGATTTCTTTGGGTATGTGTTTGTTTGGTTTTTGAGATTTGTTTGGGTTTGTTTGGGTTTGGGGTTTGTTTGGTTTTTGAGATTCGTTTGGGTTTGGGTTTGTTTGGGTTTTGAGACTTGTTTGGGCTTGGGTTTGTTTGGGTTTTGAGATTTATTTGGGTTTGGGTTTTTTGGGTTATGAGATTTGTTTGGGTTTGCGTTCGTTTGGGTTTTGAGATTTGTTTGGGTTTGGGTTTGTTTGGGTTTCAAGATTTGTTTGGGTTTGGGTTTGATTGGGTTTCGAGATTTGTTTGGGTTTGGGTTTGTTTGGGTTTGTTTCGTTAATGAAAAGCGCAGTTGTTTTTGTGGCACTGTGGATAAAATGGATAATCATACGAGTGGAACACAGGCTACTTGTGGTTAACAGATATATAGTGACTATACACCGACTACATGAGGTTTGTTAACAAAATAAGGTGACTTCAAATATCGCAGGCTACGTACGTTCGATTTTTGATTTTTCTTCGTTACGTTCGTACGCGTTCCCGGTATATGTTGACATTATCATCGATTTTTTAGTCACCTTATTTTTTCTCTCCGAAACTCCCGACGCTCATTTAGGATGTTTTTGCGCCGTAATCACAATAGTACGTACAAAGTAATGTAAAAAATCATCAAATACAATTTTTCAAAGATAACTGTTCGAAAAAATGACGTGAATCTTCTCAAGGGTCATATTACAATGTATGCAAAAATTAGAAAAGGTATCACTGCTTGGTAATCGAGATACATTCAGTGATAAAAATTGCAAATTTAACACGAGGTCTTATAGGAAGTTATGAAAAAAGACGATTTTTTTGCCAACAAATATCACGATTTCTAGACGATCAAACTCGATCAA
>JAPYZI010002091.1:0-26150 GCA_030523105.1 Ophioninae sp. A BG-2022a | reverse complement strand
TCCGGCAAAATGGGCCTGGGAGGTCGAAAAAATTTTTTTTCCGTTTTTTAAGTATTAAAAGGGTGTATTTGATCGGAAATTTTCCGCTGATTACGAATAAGCCCGAGTTTTTGCCGAAAGTGGAAAATTAGACTGGGAAAACTCGAAAAACCTTTCGGGAATATTTTTTTTTACATTTTTCCCTGCTGCCGCTTACGGTAGCTATCGTAGCGACGGAGGTTAAGATGAAACAAAGCTCAAAATCTGTACTTTTGACCGCTTCAGAGGCTTATGCTCGGGAAATTTGTGAAAATGCAATACGATGTATCGTAGCTCGAAATTTCTCCCATGGTAACCACAATCTGCACAATGTTTTCCAAATTTTGGTAAACGCCGTGCATGTTCCTCTTAGAGGAAGCGTCCTGCATACACACAATAAATTTCATTGCTAGCGGTTGGACAGTATGGGAGAAATTGGATTAAAAAATGTCGATGTGGCTAGGAACGTGTTCGTCATTCCCTTAACCCCAAAACCGGATTTTTTTTTCAAAGGATCACTTCGTCTTCTAAATTTTATCAGGACTTTGCAGTGCTCGGGTATTCATAAAAACCAATTTTGATAATGTGTGCACGGGTTAGGAGAATGGTTTGCCGGGGGCTGCAGAATTTCAATACACAATAGGGAATTCAGCGATCGTTCGTTTTGTTTCACATTCGTGCGAAGAATCACGTGCGGGAAAAACTTTGTCGCGAGTGATGGTGGATCGTGCAAAGACGTGCTCACGTTTCGACCACCGGGATTCGTGAATGAATCGCGTGCCATGCCATTTACTTTTCCCCCCGTTTATTCTCTCGGTGAAACGAGGCGTGCACGTGAACTCGTTGAAAATGCGCCCTTGTCAGAGCTCGAGTGACAAAAATAAAGAATTTGCACCCCTCACGCCGTACGCGGCGACGAAAAAGATGAATGAAGTTCCTTCGGAAATCTTTTATCGGTATTTTCTCGAGGACTCTTAGTTCACCGATCGTGAAATGAAACGTAAAAAAATATATCGTGAGAAAAATGACGATTTTTTAAACGGAAATATTGAACTATTGCGAATTGTTATTAATTATTATACAATACGTGATCATTATATTATTATTATTATTACTATTTTATTGATACTATTTTTTATTACTTAATGCATGACAATGATCACACTATTATTGTCATTGGCAGCATCAATAATTAATTAACACTAATTAATTTATAATCATTCATAATAAAACTATTATCATTAATAATATGGTTTTTATCGTTAATATCAAATTAATACTTATGTTTCAGAGCAACTTATCGCAGAGCAAAATTCTCATAAAAATTCATCATAAAAATTCAGTGCCTTATCATCAATGGCCAAAAGCCTTATGAAATAGACCAGCCTGTATTTGGCCAGGGATGAAAAACTATGTAGTATTTTACGAATGTTTTGTTACAAGCCTTAATAAACTTTTTGTCATTTTTATTGCAAGCCTAAATAAGCTTTTTGCGAATTTCTCTTATGATCCTAAAGAACCATTTCGAAATTTCTGTTATAAGCCTTTATAAGCTTGTTTCCAATTGTTACAAGCTCAAGGTCACAAATAATATATCTAATTAATCCATATAAATTATAATACGAATTCCGTAGGAGTTATGAAAAATTGGATAAAAATGTTTTATCTGTAGGAGGGTGAACAGTAACTATTTTTCTCTATTTTTTGTCGATGTTTAGAAGTGCCTGACAACTCTAGACTTGACGTCCCTTGGTGTGGGCTCATGTGTTGGAACAGGAATGTACCTGGTCGCGGGTATGGTGGCGCGGAGCGTCGCCGGCCCGGGAGTCGTCATCTCCTTCATTATCGCAGCCATTGCTTCCATTTTCTCCGGTGAGTAAACTCAACACTGTTTCATTTTCGACAACAACAAAAAATGTTCAGCCACTAGTCGAATTCTATTTCATTTCGTTGATGAAAAAAGGCGAAAGATCATTTATCTGGAGGGAAGAAACGTCGATTGAATATTCTGGGTGGAAAATTGAGGAGAAGAAGAACGAATTGTCTGACGTTGCACGGGAGAATCCCTTGGAAGTTTCTTTGTCCTTGCGCTGATATTTGCTGTCTTTCTCCACCATTTCACCCTTTTCTGCGGAAGAAGAGGGTCATGACTCAGGATTAAGGGGTGAGACGGATGGGACTGACGCAAGCCAGGAACATTCTTTGCACCCTACGACAATGAACGCTCTCTTTTCTCCTCATTTCACCCGTTTCTCGTTGTCAGAATCGCTGGCGTATGACCCTTTGATCCGCCATCCTCGCTCTAATTAGTTTTCAAGCCTTGTTTATACAAAGGGCTCAAAAAGTCTTGGTAATATCCAAAGATCGAAGAGTGGGTACCGTTGTCAAACAGATCAAAGTAAACAGCGAATTTTACCCACAAAAATATTCAGTCGGAGCCTCATAAGCTTTCGCTTTTTGACCGAGAGCTTTCATCTTTATTTTTCACCTTTTTATACCCTCTAGAACTTTTGCGAACCCTTTCCTCTCGTGTTTACCTCTGAACGGTCAACCATCCGTATAGCGAGAAACATGCGTCGCGAATTTCAATTTTGTCCCTTTCGAACAATGCGACTTCCGAATACGGTATACGGAATTTATGTTGGTCTGCGGGTCAAAAAGCTACTCTGACAACCCAAAACGCACGATTATTTAAAAAAAATCATTTCACAGGGATAAGTAAGATGCCTAGAAAATGAGTTAAATCAATAGAAAAATAATTATCACATAAAAAACAATTTCCAAAGCTGTGTATTCAATTTTATTGAAATACTATTAATAAATGAATCATTTATAAATAATCCCGTGAAGGATCTTTAAATATGAGAGTTCAACGGTATATTTTGTTTTGACCAACCAGTTGATCCAAAACAACAAAACGAGATATTTTGCTCCAATACCGCTAATATTAGTTTAGAGAATTAGTTTTTTCATTATGGGGTTTCAATCATCAACGATACATTTTTTTTCCTCTGTCGAGGAAAATCGAAATCATTATTGTTAATGACCAATTCAAAGAATATAACTTAAAAACATGACGCGTACCAAATTTCAAATTAATTCTTTTACCGGATAGCGATAAAACGCATGAATATTTTTGAAAAACATAATTTCGAGAAAAATACGTTTGAGAATTGAGCAGCAGTTTTATCCACAATCCGTATGTTGAATGTTCCTCTTTAATTTGAGTTGCTTCAAGCAGTGAACAGTTTTTTTTTTTTATTTCCACAACAATCTCATTTCTTAAAGATAAGCACTGGCGGACCACCATTAGGAAAGTAGCTGCGCAGCTATGATTGTACTCCGACTGTGCATTCCGACGATCTGCGGTTTTCTCAGACCATTTGTACGAGGAGCCTTCATTTTATCTGTTCGTGTAACGACTCTCGGTAAGAGCCCACAAAGGCGTACGATCTTCCGGTGCAACATCCGCCGAACGTCTCCTCATTGAGATCAAAAGAGAAACAAGTGAAAGCCAAGATGAAACAGGGAACGTAATTTTTATTGAGCTTGGTGGTATCGATGTTACGTTCCACTTTCTTTCACGCAAATGACTCAACGTCAAAAGCGACGTCATAATTACGTTTACATACGAAGAAGGAAGATTAGATCATATTTTTTTTTCTAAATTAGAAATATCTCTAACGAGTTAAAAAAGAAGTCATTTTTTTAACAATAAACTTTTTGTGCGATACTGTTGAAACTTAGATTGTTGTCTGTTTTTATTATTAAATATAATAAAGTATAACTAATATTGTTAACCACTATCTACCATTTTTGTTTCCACAAAATGTTACTTTTCAGAACGAAAATACTCCGTGATAGTTGAGAATAAAAGTAGATGATGAAAAATGAGAAACTTTTACAGCATATTATTTTGTGTAAATAAAAATAAACATCGGAGTAAACATATAATTTAATTGTTGAATTAAATCATTGAAAAATCTGAAATTCAAGTGGTCTTCCGGGACGAGAGTAATTTTTCAGCTTTTTTCCAAATAATTAAAGTCGTAATGTTTCCTAATCGGGGAATATCGATCGCAGTTATTGAGTTTCGGTAATAGCGAGCGTTGAAAGATTGCCGTATCTTGTCGTTGGTGTAATTATTCCGATTACCCAAATTGTACTATTAAATTTATCAACCGCCAAGAAGAGGATACGATGTCATTGGCATGGTCACGTTAATCCTGTGAAATTCGTTATCACATTCACGATGCACGTAAATATGTGCATAGTGTGGGTGTGTTTGGAGAAATACATTTCTCTCCCCCTTCCTCTTTCTCCCCACCTTTCCACCCTCTACTACGACGAACCTCCATTTTCCATCTTCCGTAATTAATTACTTGCCGCGTCCGCATCATACCACATAGATCTCCAATTAATTAGCGGAGGTGGCGGAGAACACGAGAATGCAGCAGGCGCACGAGGATGAGGATCGAGTGATTGAGGATCGCCCAAAATTGGGTTTGGGATGCGAGGGCACACGAATAACCGATTTTTTTTTGTTTTTCGACAAAACGAGCCGAGCGTGAATTTCGATCAATTAAAAATGTCCACTTGCTTCCAACTGAATGCCAAACTTTTTAGAATCATTTTCTACATCAGGAATTGGTAACGCGTTTTTTCCATTCGTTGTATTAAATGGGTCAATTATGTAGAATATATGCTGATGGTGCAATGCAACCAGCACACATGCATACATTCACGATAGAGTTATGAATTTATTCAAAATTATGAGAATATCATTATACCTGAGAAGCAAAAGTAACTTTTAGCTTTCTTCGATTTTATGGCCATCAAATAGAACATTTTGGAATTTTTTTTCCTACTTTCTCCTAAATTACTGGAGAAACTAGAAAAAAAGAGACTAGATAAAAGCTCGTTTGCTTCAAAGTATATGTATAGAAGTATATCATTTGCTTAAATTATTTTTTTTTTATTTGAGCTACTGATAATAAAACTTGTCACGAGAATTGAATATAATTAAACTTTAATTCTAAGTCGAATGATATATCTGTACTTGACTGTCATTGAATATAAGAAGATTTTTTATTAAATTCAATTTTCTTTTCCTTCGTATGGAAATTTTTGAAGTACCTACATGAAGTAAAAATCTTAACTCGAGGAAACGGTCTAAATGAAACGAATAATAAAGAAATTCCGTGCTGAACTTAAATTGATCAGATTTTTAGTCATAATGATTCTCGATTGAAATAAGTCTTTCATTTGAATAATCAACAATTGTAAAGGTCTTCGATCCAAGCAAATTGATTCAAAGGATTTTGATGAATCCTTAATTCAAGGATCTCCTCAATTGAAAATCAAACCTCTATTTAGAAACTCTTTCGTTCAAATAAATCTTCGATAATAAA
Organism: Ophioninae sp. A BG-2022a; assembly: GCA_030523105.1. Lineage (NCBI taxonomy): Eukaryota > Metazoa > Arthropoda > Insecta > Hymenoptera > Ichneumonidae > Ophioninae sp. A BG-2022a. Next base: position 20,721 of record JAPYZI010002091.1, on the reverse strand, counting down.
TAAATGAAGATCATAATAATAATTAAAGTAAATACGCATAAAATATCGATCATACGAATATCCCAATGTTTCTTTAATTCCAGGAGCGTGCTATGCCGAATTTGGCGTCAGAGTGCCTCATACGACCGGAAGCGCTTACATGTACAGTTACGTGACCGTAGGCGAATTAATTGCATTCATAATTGGATGGAACATGGTGCTGGAGTACCTTATAGGCACAAGTGCTTGTGCCTGCGCCCTCAGCGCCTGTCTCGATGCCCTCGCCAATGGGGCAGTCTCCGCAGCGATAACCAATAACGTGGGGACCATTTTTGGTGAGTCTTACTCCTAAATATCATAATCATACCAATTTTCTTCATGAGGCAAATTAATAGGTTACATAAAAAAAGTGCTCCTTGAGGGATTATTTCAGGCTTTTCTGATAAATGAAGGGCTTATATGGGCCAATTCCTATAGGGATTGCCACATTGAACCAGGTGTGGGCATCATACAGAATAAATAGCTTCGACTAAGTCGTTTATAATTTTCCAATTCGTAAACTTAATTACTTGATATTAGGTCAAAATTGGATTACGAAATTGGATTAAGGCTATTAAGTATTAAATATATTTTAGATTTACGAACCTTCAAGGTCCATTGTTACGGTGCTTTCAACGGCCCTCAATAACGAGCTACTGAGGACCCATGTGGCGCTACCCAATAATGGCGCCAGTAAAGTTAAGAAAATTCCATGTTGACCCAACTCTAGTTGAATTCTCGTATGGGTATTGAAACTTTTCTTCTTTGATTTTGGACGCCTAATTCGCGGAGCTATTTTTCATCGTTTTCATCTTTGAACAAAAAGATACTTGAAAGGCCAGAGGTATCAATTAGAGAAGAGAAAGAAGCCGAGTAACGCCTCGATTCCAACTAATTATAAAATTAGCAACGCCCACTCGTTCAATACGGAAAATAGAAAAATAAAACTCTCGCGAGTAACACATGTGGCATGACGTGGAAAAAAAATCAAGAAAAAGGCAACATCGAGAGTGACTGTGAGCGAGAGGGGCAAGAAAAGCTTATGAATTATTCAAAGATTTGCGAGATTGCGTACATGGTAGGCCAGGCCGTATATGACTATTGGGAAAAGTGTCTTGCGAAGAAACACGATGGTCCTGGCAGGTGTATTATTAGTAGTGCTTCTGTGTCCTCGATCATGGAAGCCCACCTGGCAGTTCCGTATGATCGCTGAAGCCTGACGGGCGAAGCTACTTCAGCGTATTTTCAACGCGCAGCACTCGGTCCCCTTCAATCCCTAATTCGCCTGGGTGATAACGTAGATGGTTTCACGTGGGTGTACCTTCAACTTCTTTGTCCCAGCGATATAACGGTCGCTATACTTTTCATAGCCTGACCCTCATTTTTCATTTTCTCTATACAATTTTGAAACTGCGATATCCGAGAGGGCTGGAGACCATAACCGTAATTTAGCGTCAGGTGATCTCGTGATACCAGACTCGCGCAAAGTCTGAGGATCACGGAGTTATCCAACTTTTGCGTCGATTCTCAACGGCTTGGAAATATTTGGATGGTTTCGATGATGTCGGTTCGCTGCATCACCACGAATATGATCGACAGAAGGGGAGAGATTTCGCCCGGAGGAAACACTCCACGAGAATATCCGATGGTCAGGGTATCCCAGGAACGAGGGAAGAGTCTAGTAATATTTTATGGCTGGGAGCGTCCGGTCTTCCCTCACGAGGAATCTTTTAGCCTTTTTGGTGAAGATTGAGGCTATCAGAGTTTCCGAGATACGACAGGGTTCTCGCAGTCAACCTTGGGCATCCCAATGTATGTTTCGCGGTTTGTGGTATCTCGACAACCCTACGAATCGAACCGGAAAAGCTACGACAACCAGCCGGGTATTTTTTGTAACAAAGAACTTTTACAACAAAAAACTGAGTACGCGAAAACTCGAGGGAAAACGTAGTTTTAAAATTCGCTTGAGCTTTGGAAAATTTGAGTGCGCGTCGTGCTACGAGTGAGCTCGGCAAATCTGGTCTGAGAGTCCTTCAAGCGTCAAGTGTCGCTGCGCATTTGTGTGCTGCTCAGGTTGAATGAAGAATGAAAGTTTGAAAAGACAAAATTGAATGGTGGCATTCGCCGGGCGTGCGGCTTTGGCTCTTTTGCGTGACACACGAAAGGGAGTGGTTTGCGGAGAGTGGAGAAGAAACGTGAACCTATTTCAGCTTGATGCGTTCGGACGGGCATTAAGGACTTAAGACACCTTAATTCAGCTTCTTGCGTTGCAATTACTCTTGTAGCCAACCCAGACGTTCCAGCTAAAGCAACCTGGCGCTACCGCTGTCATTCTACAGTTTGTGCTTTCACGGCACGTCTTCTACTTTCGTGCAATCCAATGTGGACCAGCAAAGACGAATAGTACATGTGGAAACAAGACGACAAGATAGTTTTCTTGTGAGTCGCAAGGAGACGTCGCGATGTTACGATATCCGTTTGTGAGATAACTCAAAAAGAGCCACAGAATCATCCGGATTAGATAGATCATGAAAATCTAAAGAGAAAAGCTCGTATACATTTTTTTCTCGACGTACCGTTGATGATCTATCGCTTGATTCGTAACGGCCAATCCGCTGCGCCGAAACGTGCCGCGAAACGCGGTGGAAGGGAGCAAGCCCTGCCCCACTTCGCAGCCCGGAGCGCAGCGCTTCGGCCGCCGGAAGTCCTGGATTGGTTATTCTTCAATAACAAATATCTACTCAATGGTGCATCGGAGAAAAAAAAAATGCATCAAGACTTTTCCCTTCAGAATTTTACCATCTATCTAACCTCATCAATGTCCACCGAACTTTGGATATCCCTTGCATCCTTTCCCCAGATACATCAAGATGGATAATCATAAACTGTTTGAAACTCTATTAAATTCTACTTTCATTACTCTTCTCCAATCGCGATCCCGTGCACTAAACGATAAGTTATGGATCTCGTGTTATCAATCATGATCCAACGTGAAGCTCAAATATAACCTTTCGACGACGCGGAAAGGTTTCTGCACGAGGATTATCGAGAAAACATGGTAATAGAACGGTCGAGACGGGAGCCCTGCGTCGTGTATACATTGTTGGTAATGAGTTATGCTACAAGTATACCAGCGGGATACTATCGCTCGTGCACTTGGCTCGACAATAGCCTATTGTCCGGTATCCCTCTACTGGCTGTTCTTCTGTGTTCATTCCTTTCCTATACCTCGATGCAGTAGCACGGTGGAATCGACGCGTTTACGAACTTATTTTACGATTTCGTGATTGGCTCTGCAGCGAAAAGCAACGGAAGACTATCGTGATCTACAAATCGTTTCTCCGTTTGCAACTGGTACGAGCTTCCTGCGAAGTATAGGGAAAATAAAGGTTATTTTGATCGGCGATTTGACAGCTACGACCCGTCGACGACGTCACGCACAAATGCGCGATTGGCCAATCGGCTTAACTCTTTGTTCGCATCGAGCTGATGCTTTTCATTAAATGGATTGTGACAATTGTTCCCGATCATCAAATGCATCAATCGGACAGCAATTTCATTCGGCCACGTATCATTTTCGGGTTTCGTTGAGGGCAATTAGCAATGCCAATTAATTTCACTTTAAAAGGCAATGATACTTCAAAGGCAACGGACTCGATAATAAAACTTGCAATCAATTTGCTGCAGCCAGTTGAAAATACTGTTGTCTACGTATTTCTATTACGTCAGACTCTGAATTGTTTCAACTGCGAAAAATTCATCGCTTTCGAAAACTTCTGCTTCCATTCGCATCACATCGTTTGGAAAAAATACTATGTTTTTTACTCGGAAATCAATTAGAGGATCTCATGAATAGATAGAAGTTTGAAATATAGGTTAAACAACTGACAATAGGATACTTTTGCATCGATCAGAGTATCGTTAAAGCGTCCCCAAAATAGTGGAAACTACGCTGACGACCTCGTTCAAACGTCCCATCAGCTCGAACGAGGCAACGATCCAACTTGGAGACGCAACTTGGCGACGCGTTCCTACGCGTACGAAGTAGCAATTGAATTTGGCAAACTATCGCAGTGGGTGTCTCGATAAACTGACTGTTTCGCGGCGGGTCTTGATGTGAATTTGCAGGAAACTCGAAATACTGGAAACGAAGGTACCCCTATGGTAACGAGCCAGCGGTACCGCTTTGCGACAAGTTTCCGCGGTTTTCAACAAGCCTCCCGCTCACTGTTACTGTTCTTCATTCAATGTTCCATCTACGGCTTCAAAAAGCCAAGTTGACGTACATATTGCACTATACTATATCACTTATTACGATGGAAGTTGAGGTAGCTCTGTAGTCGAGAAAAGGTGGTCATAGTTTATGAAAAGCTTCATTAAGATTCAACCAGTTAATTAATAACCTGGGCTCAACCAGTTATGATGAAGGCCTTGGTGAGAATTGAGAAGTCCTATCGAATTCAATCTGATAATTGAAGCTCTGAATAAGCTAAACCAGTTCTGATTAAGTCCTTTATCAGTATTTAATCATATCTGGTTCAGCTTAAATAGATTTTTAATGAAGTGGGTGAACTTCATTAGATCTTGAATGTAAATGTACTCGTTAAAGACAATCAAGCCCTTCATGACTGTTCTGATTAATTTCAACCGGCCATTAAAAAGCTGATTACACTCAGCCAGTTCGGATTGAGTACTGATCGAATGGAATCGTTACTGCCGTATCACCCATATTCGGGCGACGAACAAACCGAAACCAACGCGCGCAGCATTCAACGTAAAGGTCTGACGAAATTCGGCTTGTTCCGTTAAATTGTGAATTCAATGTAGAGGGAGCTAATCCACGTAGAATTGACAGTAATGTGTATGAACTTTCCCTAATTCTGCTACTAAATCTGTAAAATCAGAATAGGATTATCGCACACTGTAAAAAACGTCTGTACCAAAATCAAAGTCAATTTCTGTACGCCAAGTGTCGATTCCATCAAATCCAAATACCTTGAGTAACCCCGTGTCGCTGGAATCGTCCATCAATGATACTTCCTCGAAGCTAAAATTATAGACCTGCGGTGTAGCGAAATTAGCAGGGGTGAGATCATTCCAACAAACCTGAGCAAACGAGAGATCCGTTAAGAACCAGGCGCATGTTTCAAACATTCCTTCCCAATGAGACCGGTGGTCCGAAACAAATGGTACTTGTTTCCAATAGAATCACCGGGGGGAAATGAAGTTCCTTCCATTAGGAGACAAAGTTTACAAACAAGTTTCATTCATCGAGCAGTCTAAAAATTTCCCCTGGGATTGTTTGCTCATTTGATTGGATAAGGGCGAAAGTGGATTTACGAATGGACTGTCTTCGGCCGAATCATGTTGATCATTGTGGCAGCCAGATTTCGCTTCGTTTTCTCGATGAAAGACGCCACTTTTCGGATGATGATCGTGTTTGCGCGATGGTTTTTCTGGCTTCGAGCTTGACGCTTGTTTCTCATATGGATTTTGAGGGAAGCTCGATGCATATTTCGCATGACGGTTCGTAATACGTGATATTCCACGTACGCAGAATGAAATTACGAGAAGGGAAAGCCCACGGGGTGGAAGGGTCTCCGATGTGGAGATATTGCGTGCCGTCATATCCACATACGTGCGCAAGTGCTCGAAGGACACGGTTGTGTATGTTCGTGCTGGAGGTTTGTTTGGTTAGTAGCGTACACCGTGGGTACACATTCAGCTATGAGGGGGGCAGTTGCGCTTGCGCGATGGGAAAGTTGGCTCTTCACCGGCACCTGTGGACCTCATCGATCCAAAGCGCCGGTTAGGAGCGAGCGAACGAGCAGAAGGTTCGCCGAACAACGTCACGACGACGGCGACCGCGACTACAGCGGCTGCTCGGGTGTCCTTGTCCAAGTTCCGTGACACCCAACTGTAAGCCCTGCCACGTCGTAACGTCTTTTGTCGTACTCTGCCCAACCTATTACTGCTGTGCCCCATTTTTGCACTTTTCTCATTTGCTTTGCTCTCATAGGCTTTCTTCCTCGACCTCTTTCAGCTCGACCTAGCCTCCAGGCCCGATGAGCTTTTCGCTGGTTTTGTATCACTACTGGAATCGTTTCGCTCGTGTCCTAGTACCTGCTGACTTGTGTCTTCGGTGCAAATGACTCTTTCGGTTAGTTGGATGGATTCTGAGGAATAATGCAGTCCAATAAACTGGGGGAATTGGCAAATAAAAATTGGGAATAGGTGCTGTCAATGTTTGTAGAAATAAAAATCACCAAGCGGCTTTGCACTGTCAGGACCATATTTGATGCACATTGGTTATAGGGTCACAAAATATCCAGTCTCATGGACGCTTTTGCATTTTTTATCCGCGGAGATGCATGAAATAACTAGCGTAATCCTGTTCCTTTTGTAAGCGAGTGTTCTCATATGTGAGAATCCATAACGAGCTAGGCGTTTCAGGAATTTCAGAACTTTATGATCGATCCATCCACAGAACAATTAGAGAAGATCATCAATTAGGTTATGAGCATTCCATCCGTCACGAAGTAATGACTTTTCTAAAATCGAATGAAAGTTTACCAGCATGGAAGTGTTAGACAAAAATGTCTCATTGATCAGTACCTTTCGTAGTCGCTACCTTTTTCAAGCTTGACACAGGACCGGTCACATTTCCCGGTTTGTTTAGCGAGCAGAAAAGGTCCGGTATTTATGAATTTGCATGCGATCGATGTTAATTTTCACGGCGTCAGGTGCACCTCTCGGAAAAGTGTTCACCCTGCCCGTCATTGTGATGAATGGCGCGAGGTAAAACTTTGTTCCGCACTGCACGTATCCAACTGGCGCGAGGCGGGAGCGCGTTTGCACGACCACGGTGGCGAAACTCCGCGGTTTGCGGAAGTGCCGAACTACTTTTTGATGAAGACCGATGAGTGCTCGTTGCGTTGGTCCACATCGAGACAGTGATCAACGTTGGCGCACGGAAAGTTCAAGTGCTCTTCATCAATACACCAAGCTTCGACGCTTGATCAATTTGTATCTATGTGATGGAATCGCTGGAAACGACTTCAATAGGACACCGAATCCAATCGTCGTGTAAAAGTAACGTTCTCCCGGTAACCAAACGGGCCATCTCTTCTGGATTTTCTTCAATTGATTTTGACTGCAAGTACAAAAGGACTCCGAAGGTTCCATTCTCTTATACCCGACGAGCGACGCGTTTCCCTCTATTTTTCTCAACGTTATTGAACCGATAGCACAAATGGACTCCGAGTACAATCATGCTCGAGTTTGCGTCCGATTGCAAATAAAAAGAGAGCGTGGAAAAAAGAGACTCAATCTCGGCATCCGTTGAACGTCCTCAGAGACTCGCCATTTTCTCCGAGCTGAGGGCAGTGCATCAATCGCATTCGACATTACCAGAGACTTCCATCAAGGAATGTTCGAGCATCAGAATATTTTTGTACCTTCCGCTTCCTACCGTAGCTAGTTTTCTCCTTTGGGAGTTAAAGCAACATTTGCCTCCTTTCTAAAAGTCCATTCCATTTGCAAGGAAACTTTCCCAGCAATGGGGCGAGATCGAATCATCCAAAGAGGAATATGACAGATAAATGACGTATGCCATTGGTAGTCAGAATATTTTTGCCATACGGCAAAGTATAACAATAAATTCGATGCGAAGTTGATTTCCTAGAAGATTCCAGTAGTGGCTGAATTTTCAAGAAGGAAATCTTTTGACGTTAACTATGCAATGTGGTAATTGGATATTTCCAACTTTGGATAGCGAAAAGAGTTTTCCAGGGTATCTTCCCATACTAGCTTTTTTTGAAGGGCCTAAAACCGAGTAAACAAATCACTCAACGGCTAGACGTAAACCCGTGTCTTAAACATCACGTCGCGATGTAACCCCTGATTCCTGAAGTCGGTTCTTTCATCCTCAGGAGAATCTCTACTCTCAGGTTCCAAGAGGAATTACCATAATGATATTCCAGTAATCGGTTGACGTTCCAAAGCCTCGGGGAACTTGTGAATGGAGGAAACGAGGGAACGAGGGAGACAGGGGAAATGTTCTGGGCGACAGGTGGTGATGTCTAACAATGTCAGTCGTTAAGACGGTTGGTTCGACCGGAAGAGGTATCAGAAGATTCCAGGAATTTATCTTTTGTTCTCATCGTGCGATGTGATTTGTCGAGCACTGCTCAACAATTTTACTCCCCCAGTTTCCTATCAATCTTCGCTTTTCACCACGTCAATTTGTATCTCCCTACTTTTGCACTCCCATGTATTGTAGCTTCTTTCCAATTCCTCTTTGGCTGTATTGATCGGTTGTAGCTTGTTCCGGATTTCGTTCGAATGTATCACGTGCGTCATCCAATTGTTCTTGCCATTTGTCAGGTGCGATTGCTACTAGGACCTAAGTCCATTATTCAAGCTTACGGGCCTAAATCCAGTTCTACAAGGACCGATGCTATTTACATTATTTTTAATTTAGACCACTAATCTGGTTTCTACAACTGCATTTTTTTAACTCGTGGGATTCTATTAGAAACCTGCTTCCTTATAGTAATAGCAACAATAGTTCATTGACATCGACACGTGAGTCTTAACACTCTTCCATTTATTTTGCATTGCTAATTTCAAAGGATCATCCACATTAATCCTTCAGACCTTGAATCGGTTCAAATTGGTTTAGATTTAGAATATCACTGATATTAACTATTTTTTCATTAAATGGACATTTTTTTGAGGTTTCTTTTCAGGGAGCGGCAGCCTGTCGTGAAGTGGTCTGTTTCTGTGTCCAGTTAACGAAATTTGCGTTAGTATTCCAAAAGCGAAGTTCACGATTCTCCACTTCTACTAGTTTTTCGTGATTACTCGATTGTACGCGATGATCATAAAGACATCGGTTTCTGTATGTATATAGCCGCTTCATCGATGGCCTTGGTGGCGTTCGAGGTGGTATATTCCTTCCATGCATTCTCTTTCTTATCCTCTTAGCCCCTACCAACACAAACTTCGTAGGGGTGTTCGCTGAATAGGACAGATACCGTGACAAATATGCCAATAATGTGGAGAGCCTGGAAACCCGCTTATACGATAGATTAGCTTGAGCAAATGCATTCCAATGTCGAATACGAAACTGACGAGCTGTCATTTACAGTAGAACGTATCGCGAGGGTCGGAGGGAAAGGAACAATGATTGGCTGATTAACTATCGCCGGATTCAGTTTGGGCAAGCTCGTCGTTCAAACGGTTTGGTCGATAATGGACATTCTTTGAATAAAATCTAGCATTACAATAACATGGTTTATTATGCATACGTAAGAATACGTTCTCAAAGCGAGTACAAGGCTCGGAGAGTGCAGACAGAGAAAGGTAAAAATTAAAACGTGAAGTGATAAGCCAGCTTCCAGGCTTCTTCGAAAACGTACAGGATGGAAAAGCAGAAGAAAAAAAGAATGTTGCGCCGTAGCAAGAGTAGTGCACGACGAGCTGCCAACGATTCGAGTGGTCCTTGCGTTATTTATAACGTGCGGGTGGCTGATTTGAATTACAGATACTGCTGGGAGCCCTCTTCATCTTAGTTTCGTTGATGCGATAGCGAGGCTTTCATCCCTTCATAACGGGTAATGAAACGGAGGGGAGGGGGCAAGAGGAGACACGAGTCTCGGATATTTTTACTATGGTTGAGGAAAAAAAACTTGTAGCGACTACTAATGATATACAAATTTCATCCTTTCTTCGAGCACTTCCGGCCTCCCCTTTCAACCCTGTAACAGGATCGGGATTATACTTTTTCGGTCCTAAAACGACTCTCGCTACGAATACTTCATGTCCTTGAAATACAATTCGAAAAGAAAAAAGAATATTCTTCATTCGTAATCTTCATGATCGTAATGACGTATATTTGGCACTTTTTTTTATGTTTTTCTCACTTTGTTAGATCTTTACGTTGAGCCGAAAAAGGTTGAATAACGTTTCTTTTTATACGAAACGTGCTATCCTACCATCGAGACAGCAATCCTTCTTTAAAAAGAAAAAGCAATTCTTCGTGGTGCCGCGTTTAAAATCTATTATGAAGCACAGTACACAACGGTTCTTATCAGGGCCACTAATTTTCACAATTATAAATATGACTCGCCAAATGTGTTGGTAAGCGCAAAACTATTTTTATACATTCAAGCCATTTAATTCGCGTTGAACTATCCATTCCTAGGGAAAAATTTCAACAAAATATTCCGAAAACGTTTGTATTTGCCCAGTCCAATTTTGTACTTTCGACTAAAATTCGGGCATATTCCAAATCCGCGAAAAATTTACGACTAAGTAAACCCTTTTAATGCTTTTGAAAGGGAACAAAAAATGTTTCGACTGGCCTGGCCACTTTTCCGGAATCTTAAAAATCACGAGATTTCAAAAGATCGTAGAGCGAGCTTTTTCTATGCTATGAAAATTCAATTACCGTGCTTGGAAAAGCTTTTTGTCGGACTTAAATAATGTCGTCGGAATCATATCGATATCTCCGCTTGTAAAATCGCAAAAATCATATAATATATATTAATTTAATATAATGGTATTTATTCAACATTAACAGGATAGGAAACCTGAAATTGTGCCGAATGTTTACACGTGAATCAGGAGAACCTGAAAAGTTTAAGGGTAGCGTATATATTTAAGGTCATTTTTACGATTCCCTCGTCGATACCACAGGCCGAGCATTTTTTGGCCTCCCCTTCGACAAAGCTCGTTAGTCCAAAAAAAACGAAAAAAATAAGCGCGCACACCAACGACCATTGCGAGCACTTCAATTTCTCGTTATCGTCCATTTAGCGGCTGGGGCGAATTCGCCCTCGTGTGCAACGCTCGTTAACTAATATTAATGAAAACTCGTGCAAAAGTGCTGTGTGAATTATAATACGCTTTTTGTTTGCGTTTCTGGCTGGTTGCGGTTACAGGTCGACCACCGGATTTCCTGGCCTTCGTAATCACGTTGTTGATGATGCTGCTGATGGCGGCAGGCGTCAAAAAGTCACTGGTCTTCAACAACGTGTTGAACACCGTTAATCTAGCAGTTTGGGTCTTCATCATGGCGGCGGGAATGTTCTACGTCGACTCGAATAATTGGGCGGAGCATGGCGGTTTTCTGCCTTACGAATGGAGTGGGGTAAGTCGCAAGTGTGCGCAAACTTCGTAGATAATTCATGGACGAACGATGGCACTTTTCGAGCCTCCCTTCCGCTTAAAGAAAGCACAAAGAAAAAAATCGATCTCGAAGAGGTTAAGTGCAATTTCACACTTTGGCAAATGGCTTACCGAGCCGTGCATCCGCATTTTATATATATAGATATATGTGTCGGATCAATATTCCAGGCAAGGTTTCTAAGCTCTCTGAAAATCTGAACTTGATTGGTTCAGGATATTTTAGCCAGTCGCCAATAAATGTTGGAGGATAGTTTTTTTCAGATGAAGATATTATTGACAAATCCATTTTCAATGTTTCCGTAGTAGGTTATAAGTTATCAAAAAAAGTTATTTGGTCGACGGAATTTGGATTTGGATCAAAAGGGATCCCTCGATCTTCGCACTTCGAGAGTATATAATTAGGATATATATAATAGCGAACGATTGCAGGAAATTTCACTTGGCATATGATAAACGATTGCAGTCCTACAATCGTGGAAACTTCGATATTGAAACTTCACAGGACGTTCCTGCGTCCGAAATAAACTGGTATTAGCGCAGTCCAATTATTGTTGAAACTTGTACGAATTCTTACGTGCATAGGACTTCTTGTAGTATGGATTTAGACTAAAGCACTGTGTGTATTCTAAAGTTTCCCTTCATGAGGGAGACGGAGAAGGAAGAGAGAGAGAAAGAGATAGACGTACAGTGGTCCGGGCAGGGAAAATCGATTAGAATCCCTCGAGAGTGCGGCATGAATAAGTTTGCTTCTGCCAGGAGCACCTGACGTGTTTCGTTGACTTCCAGATATTCCATTTTCAGCATTCAGTTGACCCCAATGAATACTATGGTACATTCTTGGTAAGCTCAAAATAAATTGTTCTTATAAACGTTCTGTCGAAATTTGGTGCATAAAGAGTTTTGTGCGAGTTTTTTTTTAATAGTTTAATCATTCATTTATAGTATAATTCAGTTGTTTGACATTTTTTTACTGTAATTTTATCACGATATTCGTAGAATAGTAAAAATTGTAAATGATTTTATTGTTTCTTCACAGTTTATCACTTCGTTACTTCTGGTTTCGAAAATTCTTTGTAGACTTTGTTCATAATGATTCGCGCCTAGTGAACTACCGCATTAGTTCAGGCAGCTGATTCGTAAATATTTTTGTTTCGAATTCTATATTTAAAATGAATATTCTTTTGCTTCAGATATTTTCTTCTTTTATCTGATTAATCCTCTTTTTCGTGGAGAGGAAAACGCTCATCTGCCCACGTCCCGAAAAATACACCCTCATCCTGTTCCAGCTTGACTATTTTTCTCTCGTGTATCCTTTCCCACTGCGCCCTTTGCTACGTTTCTTCGTGGCTGTCTCCCTTGGGTTTATGTAACTTCTACTGCCCCGATAGAGGGTTCGCAAGGGGTTGAAGAACCGTTATCTCGAGGCCGTTACAGCTTGGGCGATGATAAAAGGAATGGTTTTATAGCAACTATCTTGCGGGCATCCCACGCACGGGCAATTTTACGGCGGCGAGAAGGTCCCCGGTGCGTCTGGGTCGTTAGGGGTTGTCAACCGCAGGCTACTCTCCCGGAGAAATATTTGAGTAATTACTAAATTAAGTTACGATCTAAATATCGTATACGTAAAGTTTCCATTAAAAATCATTTGTTCTCGCGCGATCACTGTCAATATCCGTAATATTATTTTTTTAGATTGAAAATAAAGCATTTTTAAAAATTTGTTTTAAAAAAACAGCTGCTTTTGAAAAAACTTTACCGAAACGGAGGAAACCAACGAAGCCCTATTAAAAATCATCTGCAAAAAATAATATCAGTCCGTGCGTTTAACAATTGTTTTCATTTTTTGTTCTCAATACTAAACCTACTGAAAAATACTTCAAATATTCTGCTACGTTCATAAAAATCACAATGACCTGGTAAAATTGTTACGAAAAATTCAATCAGATCAATGAATGTTACAGTGAATTGTGTGAATTGAAGTTGCTCGTAGTTTACATTTTATAACATTGTACCTATAGCACTGTTCAATTTAATAACTTTATTGTTTATTGTTTCTTTTATTTTTTTCAATTAATAAACTTCAATAAATTAGCGAATCCAAAGAATGGAATCCTTCTTTCCAATACTTTGACAGTTCGTCTACTCCAAACGCTGTAAACCCCACTGAAACGTTGTTGAAAAAATAAAATTAACTAGACCTTCGAAATGACGCGGAGTAGTGAAAAGGGGAATAATTTTCAAGGGTTCGAGGACACGAGAGTGCGAGAGTGAGATAAAGGGAAAGGGAAGCCAGGCTCGACACTTTATTGATAACAAGAGTGATGACAACGCAGCAACACACACGCTCACGTTTATCAAGCTTCTTCCTGACAAATCCCAAGTGACAATAGAAGAACGGTTATCCCGGGCAAACTCTAGCATTGCGACCGTTGAGAAAGTTTGAGCTTCTAAGGGGTCGAGTGGTGGGCTCGAGTACTGAGTGAAAAGTGGCACGATGGGCGACCACGCTCAAGCGTTTGTGACATCAAGGGAAAAAAACCTACGAGTGAAGAGTTGTAGGATGGAAGGGAAAAAGCAGAATATTTTCAAGACTAAGGAGAAAACGTGAAAAGAGCTCTGGTCGAAAGCATTTTCGTGAAGTTGTTCCATCCGCTTTCTCCTCGTGTGAGCTTCAACGAGAAACAATGGCAAACTTGTTGCGCTTAACTGGACTTAAGCGTAAAACGTACAGTGAAACCTTGATTTTCTATCGTCTCGATTTGTTTGCAGCCTCGTTCATCCACCACCCCACTCGGTTGTCTATTTCCTCTCAGGGCCCTCAAATAGAAAAATGACGGAAATAATTGCGCTAGATAAATTATTGATAAAAGATAAGCACAGCTTGTAAAAAATCAGTGATAAATTTCAAACTAACTTGACAAACTTTATATGAAATGAAGAGAAAAAAATATTTACAAAATTTCCTTGAGGTCGAGGGAGACGGAGAAAAAAAGATCTGGGAAAGTAAGAAAGATATTTATTTGATTCGATTGATTAATTTATACATATTTGTATTAAGATATAAAGTAATATGTGATATTACTATCGTAATATTATCATAATAATTACAATAGTAATATTACATATTACTTTAATCAGTTATAATGCGTTTGACTATCAGTGAAATAGCAAGAGAACGTGGTGACAGTACTGCGGGTTGCGTAGTAACTGAAACAGGACGACTGAGAAAGGAGGTGAGTTAGCAAATTAAAACGCAAGAGGCATAAAATTGAATAGAACAGAGAGGTAGAATGATCAAAGTAGCTTCCGTTCTCGGTACCGAAAAAGCTAGAAAGGCAAAAGGTTGTACAGCCCACACGCATGGTTTACATCTAGTCCGAATTTATTTTTAATCTCGTTATTCCCGATAGCTCAAGCCTAGGGGGACAAACGAATAAAGCGTGAGTGATCCTTTCGAGGGACCCTCGCCTTTTGGAAGAGACGCCCTAGCACGATCGATATCAAGTGAGGGCTGAAAAAAAAAAACTGGTGTCCGCGTGATAACAGCAAGAGGATAAATTTTAGCTGCCTCTTTGGCGACACGGAATAAACAATAGCTCGAACGAACGAATCGACCATTTTTCCATCCACATCTTGAAGCGTTTCGCTCGGATCTTTGTATGTCCGATCTCTCACACGTGCTCGGATAATATACTCGTGACTGTGCAGAATTCAATGCTGTTACTTCATTCATCAAACAACAGATACGTTCGCACACCAGATACACGGTCTGTCTGCAACAGTCGAGTAATTCCCGCAACGATTGGTTTTGCGGTATATCGGTGAGCCGCGAGAGAATGCCTGCAACGATTCGAAATTATTCTGTACGCCTGCCTGTTCCGTGATCGATACCCCGAGGGTCTATTGTACTGTTTCGCGTGACGGATAATAAATCTTCGGGAGTAAGGGACGTCCTTTTCGGATCAGGGAATGAAAGAGCGAATAAAAATTTCTGAAAAAACGTTATACATTCAAGGATGTGAAGAGAGATGGAGATGGGGGGGGGGGGGTGAAGAGACATACACTGATTAATTGTAGATTATGAATGAGTACGTTCTAGGAATAAATGTTCTCTGGAGAACGAAACCAATAATTTAAAAACTTGGGTGTGAAAAGGAAAGAAAGGGGATAATAGGCGAGAGGGAGCGAGCGGGAGGCCAGACGAATGTGAAGCCTGGAGAGATACAGAGAGTGGGAGAAAAAGACGTCGAACAGGAAAATGATCGAAAAATAAATAAATACGCGAACAATTTGGAAAATAAATGTTTGCGAAGAGAGAGAGAGCGAAGCAGAAAAAAATTAAGTACGTAAACTAGGGACTTTAGTAGAGAGTCTATATAAAGTTGATCCCTTCTAGATTTCGTATTTATTTTTTTCTACTTCGCTGTCTCCTGGCAAATATTTAGTTTTCGAATTATCTGCATTTTTATCTCTTTTTGGATCTTATTTTGTTTGCCATCTCTCTCTCTCTCTCTCTCTCGTTTTCCTCCTTCGCTCGTTTATCCACATAAGCAACACTTCGATAAACGCTGAGTTTTCAACCTACGTACGTCAGGTATCCCGGTCGGATGTCCGTTCCATTAGTCGCGCGAATCACGAAGGAAAAATCAAATTGGCCATCAAGGACTTGCTTGGTGACATTGGCGGTGCAATCGTTGGAAACGAAAAATCAATCAGCCACGTGTAATTGCTGTTACGAGCGAAATGCTTGCTCGAGATAACTAATTCTCGTCTGATCGTAGCACGACCATAACTACTCATTTTTGCATCAACGCGACTCTTTCGTAGAGAATATTTCTTCTTCCTACGGAATCCATTTGCAAAACGAAAAGGCTTTTTTTTTATAAACAATGTATTTTCATAGAAAATCGTCCTTGCAAAAAAAAAAAAGAAGCAGAAAGCAATCTTGATCGGTTTGGCAATTTTTGAAAATCGTACTTTACGAAGCTATTATTGCAATCCGTTTTCTTTTTCGTAATCGATTTTCCGCGATTTAGTCGAAGCAATTTGTACTGATATGTCTTATAAAGCCCAAACCTGATCCTATTGTATTCCTATTGGGATTGATACGGGAAGGCCCTTGAAGACCCTTAATTCTCATGAGTCATGTCTCGTCAATTTTCCGGATCGGAAACGCTTCTATCCTCGACTACTTTTCAGAAAACACCAACCCCAAACCCTTTCTCTGGAAATCGTACGTTAAAAAATCGTTAAAAATTTATACGGTGACCGTACGCCTGTAGGATTGATTTTCAATATCGTGGACGTGCCCTGTCGAATACTCAATGCATGGTATGAAATTTTCAACGGGTTTCAAAGACGCACGTATCGATATTTTCAGCGTCTCTGTGTTGCGGGAAAAAAAACAGCGATGAGAAGAATACGCGCTCGGAATGTGGAGCACAAGATTCTATAGGCCACTCGGTAAAATGGACACGTGAAGAGAGAAAAGAAAACTGATTCCTTTGTCCCTGCCATCAACGCAGGCTCCTTGATACGTTGTAGCGAAAATATGAGTTTCTCGTTTCCAACACGAAATTAATGTTTGCTCTCGCGATCGTGATATGTACAGGGTGATCCACAGCTATAAAGTTTTCCTTGGTAAACTCATCAGACGGATTATTTTCAGCAAAATTTCATTTTTTAGAATGCTTGATGAGACTTTCTTATCTGAAGTATTTCAGCATTGAATGACGACTGAATATGATGGACGTGTATCGTGCTATAAAGCGTACTGGGTTAATTATCTTTTATAAAAGAAAAATCGAAAAACAGTTATTCACTAGTTGCACATTGTAAAAAAAAAGATTTTCTTCGCAATGATGGCATGATTTATACGTTGGCTAAAAAAACCCTAATAATTGTGATTGAAAATTATTGGTATTAATAGATTTTTTTAATTTTCAAGAGTTTTCAATTTTTTTTTAAAGTTTCATAGCTTCACTGTAATTCTTATTTTCTGAAGCACCCTATATATATAAGTCACGGTTTCATCGAGGACGTAATTTCTTCGTCTTCGCCCCGCCTTCGAGGTCGAGAGTTATAGAGCAGCAAATTTTTCCGAACGTAACCAACATTGCCAACGTAGAGTCCCTGGATAAGTCACGCTGACAGTGTCACACACGTAACGCGATATATAATGCGGCGACTTTGGGAACGCATTTGGGTCAAAGCCATTCTCATCTCGTGACTTTCCTGGAGCTTTCCTTCGTCACCCTCACGTGTTTTCCTGGACGACGGATTTTGCCACGCTCGTGACGGAAATTTCACATGTGTTGTGTACACGCCGAGCCGACTGTGCAACCCCAGGATAGACATTTTCTTACAAACATACATACACACATTTCCGAATTTCTATCAACGACGGAATTTCCGACGGCGTTTACGGTATTCATGCCAAGACGGTGGAAAATGAAATCAATTACGGAGTATGAGGCTGCCCACTCTTCAACAAATTTGAAGTGAAATAAAGCTACCGTATTAGTTGGAACAAAAAAGAATATACAACAATGTCGATTTCCAATTATTGTATTATATTAAATAATATTATATTATTTAATAAATAACATTATTTATTCTATGCAATTAAATTATTTGTTTATTTATATATTTATTTTATTCTATTAAATAATATAAAATTATTTAATAGAATAATTTAATAGAATTAAATAATATAAAATTATTTAATAGAATATGATAATGTTCATATTTCATATTATTCATATGTCCAATGAATTCTAACGGTTTGAAGGATTACAATTTCCCCATTATAATCGATTGAAAAAGATTGCGAAAATATTCAATTAAACGAAACACAATGGAAAAGTTTTTCATTTGAACAAAACTTTGATCGCTCAAATCATTTAAAAAGTCATTTGAATACAATTGAAACGCTGAAATTACTCTTCAAATAAGCCGATCGATAATTTCATTTGAGATAAATGAATCGAGAAAAAGAAAATTAAAATCATGAAAGTTAAAATTTTATAATTTTATTTCATTTGCAATTTGAATGTTTTTAATATTTTGAGTATACGATCAAGGGTAAATAAAATTCACGGTGTGAGCAATTGAATTTGGCGTGTATAGAAAACGATGAATTATTCACTATCGAGCACAATAAAATATCATAACGAACGTGCGCGCCACTCGCAAGAGGCTAAAAAACAATTATCAGACGTTGTCGTCTTACACTTTCCTGCAATGTATCAAGCTTCTAAGAATATAAAATCGTCACAGGCTTTCGCGAGGTTACCATTTGACGTGAGCACTTCGCGAAATCCGATTGCGAAATATCTCCCTTGGTACAACTTCTCTAGCGGATCTACGCGGATAAAAGTAACGAGGACAACGTAATTGTGAGCGCTTGGGGGTCCGTGCATCTGTGTGAATATGCAGACGTTGACGATAAAGAATATGCAGAGTAAAAAGCGAAGAAAGGAGTAAATAAAAATAAAAAAGGGAAGGAAAAGCGTATTCATTATTCACGAAGTAATACACTCTCTGTATTTGGCACACAGAGATTAAGGGATCACTGGATGGACCGTCGGAAAAAAAGTTGGTACGAAATGAGAGAATCATGAATTTGCAATTCTAGATCTATTAATAGAATTCTACAATTAATTCCACAATTGATTCCACGATTTATTCTAGAATTAATTAATAGAATTAATTAATCAATTAATAATAGAATTAATAAAATAACTATTTTAATGATAAATGAACACGATGAAAAGTTCATGTCCCACTTTCATTAATAATTGAGGTTAAATTCGACGACATTGGCAAGTGGCATTAAAGTCGCAAACCTAAAGCCAAATGATATTTCAAATTAGAGAGAAAAGAGATATACAGTGATTCCTTGAGATAAAAGTATATCCAATAAAGTTGAGAAGAAAAGACGAAAATTTGTATCTCCGTTTGTGCCTACTTTCAATCGATGATGCATCACGGAGCGCCTTATGAAATTTTCAAGAATTTTAGTGCAGAAAATTCCATGAGGAATTTTCTGGACTCAACTACGAGAACGATCCACGATCCACTTTGCCGGCAGATTCGCATAGCGATCGCTCGTAACGATACAGGCCTGCGCACCACGTCAATGGACGTAACGAGAGTTCTGGATACGCCCATTTGATTCTCAGCTCACTATGAGAATATTAAAGTAGAAAAGTAGCGTGGGCACGTTTGGAATTTCGAGAATTTCTAACGAAGTGCACATACGCTCACTTGCTAATTCGAGCTTTATCCTAAAATTCCAACTTCCGATTATTTAAAATTTACTACCTCGTTCGCCATGGGATACGCGAAGTTTTGGAATTGTTTTGTTTAGGACATTGCTCATTTGTGACAAAAAAAAATGGCGAACTGCAAAAAAATTATCCGAGCCTTCGTTTTTTCCTCTTCGTGTGAGGCTTCAGATGGTCTAAGGAGATGGTCAAGAGCTGAGAGCGAGTGGATCTTCAAGGTGAAGCCCTGCCTTTGAACTTTCCAGTACTCGATGCACTCGACCTTTCATCCACTTCCGTCATCCCTATCTTTTGTACCTTTTTTCAACCACCTTTACACACGAACTTATCATACAGTGAGCTTCTGACATTTGAAATCCTCGTTAATAATAGTTCGAAATAAATACCACTTTCTTACAGAATCGTAATGATTTTCTGAGATTCTTGATGAAGCTTTAATTTTTTTTTTTTACTTGGTTCTACATTTGTCAATCTTGCTATAGAGTGAATTGGACTTTTTGATTGTTAATACATTTTTCCATACATACATTTTCGATAGCCCTTTGCCTCTTTTTTTGCGATTTTTCAAGTGGACTTTCCGGAAAATCTATACGAGATATCGATACGAATCCAACTCCATTATTTAAGTTGAGCAAAACGCTTCTCCAAATACATCCAATGAATCTCCATAGCATATAAGGAACTCACTCCACCTTTTGAAATTTCGTGATTTTCAAGATTCCGGAAAAGTGGCGGGGGGACGTCGAACATTTTGTTTTTCCGTTTTTAAACTCTTAAAAGGGTCTGTTTAATCGAAAATTTTCTGCTGATTGCAAATATGCACGAGTTTTTGCCGAACGTGCAAAATTAGATTGAGAAAATACAAAAAACTTTTCTAGAATATTTTTTCGACATTTTTCCCATGAAATTTTGGGTTTTCGGGAAAATAAATGGTATATTCGTGTTCAGGGGACAAAGTTACATCGAAATGGACCTATAAAAAAAATATTAAAAATCAAAAATTTTTTTCGATTTTTGGGCGAAATACGTTTATTCACTAAATCATGGATAACTTTTTTTCCTTTGGGATTTGACACTCCACTTTGCGCTCAATCTCTTCGTTATGATTTTCCCTTTAAAATCATTTTTTAATCATTAATGTCCGATGATTTTTCGATTTTTGGCAGAATTTTAAAGTTGGACCATCGATTTTTGCAAATTTTTCCATACATACCCCTTTGCG
>JAPYZI010002090.1:15000-26813 GCA_030523105.1 Ophioninae sp. A BG-2022a | reverse complement strand
ATAATGTAGGAAAAAAAAATTTCCGCCCGCGAGAATCGATCTCGCGCCCCTGCGGACCGAAGCCAGGAACACTACGACCAGGACCAACTGATCACTTGTATAATATGTGCATTTTTTGGTACTTGCTATGCGCGGCTGAATAGACGATTCGCCTAGTTTTAGAGATAATCCTTTATCGCTTGATGAGCGTTCGACAATTAAGATAATAATAATACAAATGTAAGCACTCACCGTTGACGTAGTGTTGCACGAATAAACAATTCGCCCTATATAAAAAAAAATTAATTAAAAATAAAAAAGTACTCTCCATTTCTAAGGAAAAGTGTCAAAAAAAAATTCTAGAAAAGTTTTTTGTTTCCCAGTCTAATTTTGTACTTTCGGCAAAAACTCGGGTATATTCGTAATCAGCGGAAAATTTCCGATCAAATACACCCTTTTAATACTTAAAAAACGAAAAAAAAATGTTTCGTCCTCCCGGGCCACTTTTCCGAAATCTCAAAAATCCCGATATTTCAAAAGGTCGTAGGATGACCTTCGCGTAGGCTGCGGGGATTCAATTGGTGGGTTTGGAAAAGGTTTTTGCCTGACTTGAATAATGGCGTTGGATTCGTATCGATATCGCTAATAGTTTCCCCGGAAAGTTCACTTGAAAAATCGCTAACTAAAAAAAACGCAAAGGGGTATGTATGGAAAAATTTGCAAAAATCGATGGTCCAACTTTAAAATTCTGCCAAAAATCGAAAAACCATCGGATTTTAATTATTAAAAAAGCATTTTGAAGGGAAAACAATAAGGAAGAGATCGAGCGGAAATTGGACTACCAAACCCAAAACCCTTACCCACTCGGCGACTCGCGCAATGTGGCTGGTCTCCGATGCGACGTATTCGCTGTTTGATCCACCCGTAATCGCTTCGCTTCTACGTTACGAATCAACACTCGACACAACAGTTGGGCCAATTGTGAGAATCGTTTGTACAAACTTTTATTGATTGATCGACACTGGTGCATAATTATGCGTGCCGCTGCATCGCTATTCATAATATTTATTAGAAACAATCGTAATACTTAATTATGAAATATATACATTTGCCAATTCGCGAACAGACTAGTAATTTGTACTTCTATCTATCTCTCCTGAAATTTCATTCTTCCCAACTTGTCGAGTCTCGGTTGAAAGATTCTCAATTCTTCCGAAAGGCTCAATTTTTTTTTAAACAGCAATCGAAATCGAGCGATTACGACGACGCACAACGGCCGCATAAATGATTAATAATGATTGACGTAAATTTTCGCATTGAGGAACGTCATCGTTTCGTGCATAAAAGTTTGTATAAACAATCTTTCAATATTTACGGCTTGTAGAAAAGAGTACAAAGCGGCCGGTTTCACCGACTATGCCATTAACAATCGGCTTGTATATGTACACGCGTTGATGGTGCATCGGTAAAAGCGCCGACGCCGACGCCGACGCCGACGCCGACGACGACGACGACGACGACGACGACGACGACGACTATGGTTACGACGACGAGGATGATGACGATGACGATAACGACGACGATGTCGAGGGTGGTGGCGGTGGTAGCGGCGAGAGCAGAGCCGCAGCGTCGTGACAATTGAAAATTGTGGCGATCGCGACCCGCGTCCTCACCGCCAACAACCAGCCTCGCGTGAGTCCCCTCTCCCCCCTATCTCGAGGATAATACTTATTCGCGGCAAAGAGCCCCCGCGCGACAATCGTACGGAGAAACCGAGAGTCCGTTTACGTTGGGCGTTTCGTATACGCGTGTGCGCGGGTGCGCGCGTGAGCGAGCGATCGTTGCAGCGAGCGAGCGCGGCCACGCTTGGGAGGAGAGCGTCCAAGCGAGAGACGGGAAACAACGAGAGACAAGAGGAACAAACGAAAAAACAGAGACAGAGAGACACGAAGACGAGCGAGATGCAATATCGGTTCGTACGGTTTATCTTTTTCTTTGAATCAATTGTTTTTGCCTTGAAGCGCGACGATCACTTGTAGATTGATTATAGTTTTCTCGAGCATTTCAAGCCACGAGACATTGGTCAAGGAGCACAACAATTGATTGGGACAGGTGGAAGCGGTGCCGGAGGCGGCCGCGTCGACGAGATTCGACGATAATCCCGCGGCAGCGGCGGCGGCTGCCGCTGCTGCTGCGGCTGCGGCGACGGCGGAAGCGTCGCTCGTTTTTGGACAACGGGACGTTGGCTCGAGCAGCTCCTCGGATACGCTCGACGATTCGGCGAGTCGGCCCACCGCTTCTTTCTCAGTCTTATCCTTTTCCTCGACGTCCATTTCGAAACTGTCGTCTCTCTCGGGAGCGAGCTGCTCGATCGGGGAGTGAGCCTTTCTTCCAGCGTTCTCCACGGTATCGAGGTCGAGACCGGCGAGCTCCTCGCTGCTCGCCGTGAATTTTCTCTTTTTGGAAGGGGCCTCGAGCTCGGTTCGAACGGTCGTCTCCTTGATCCTGGCGGCGCGGGTTCTCGCGAGGAGAGTCTCGAGGGCCGGTAAGAGACTCGGCGGTGCCTCGAGACGCGTTCCACCGCTGTAGACGAGGGCGAGGGCTCGAAGATCACCGGTCAATCGGTGGGCCGATGCCTTAACGTCAACGGCCTCGACCATGCCGCTCATCGAGCTGACGAGATTGTCGATGAGCGAGCACGTTTGCTCGGTCAGTACGTGGCTCGCCAGTTTAGGAAAGAACGTTTTGAGAAAGGCGTGTATCGCGGGGACACCGAGGGAGGATCTCTCGTCCAAGAGGACCGCGTCGACGTAATCGACCGTGTACGAGGAACAGAGCAGGGCGGCTATGTGTTTTCTGTCGATGTGCGTCGCGGCGTGAACGTCCAGCCACAGTCGGGGAAAGAGGGCCAGATGAAGCGGTACACCTGCGCGACAAACGAAAGTTGTTGCATTCTCGGGAATCGAGACGGGGGGGTGAGCCGGGGGTGGGGGCCGCGCCGGCGGGCGGCGACGTTACCGTACCTTCGAAACCGAGCATCGCGCTCAAATTAACAAGCGCGTCGGTCATGCAGTCGTTGTTGATCGCGAGTCTGCACATAACGTCGATGAGTTCGTGATACGGGAGATAGAATTCCAGAAGGGCACTGTCGTATTCGGGATCGACGCCCTTGGCGGCTTCGAGTTGGGAGTGCGGCACGGCCATTTGTACCATGGGCCTGGCCGGTCGCGAGCCCATTTTTCCCGCGGTGCTCGATCGCCTCGGGAGGTACGGACCCGGCGGTACGGCCGCGTGAGACTCCTGGAGCGCGGCGTGGCAGTGCGAGAGCAACGGTGCCAGTACGAGTATAGCTTCGGCGGGTACGAGCATCACGAGCTCCTTGAGCAGATCGATCGCCAAATTTCGCATATCCGGTGGATTGTACGTGTTCAAGAGGGTCGCCAATTTTCGAAGCACGTCCGGCCATTCTTTGCAATTCGCGAGAATGTTTCTCGCGTCCGGACCGTCCCTCGCCGTTCTCACGCATCTCACCAGTTCAACGATGATCGCTGTCAACTCGGCCAAATCACCGGCAACGTGGCAAGCCGTTGCCTCGTGATACATGACGTGAAGCATGTGAAAAGCCTCGAGAGCCATGCTCAATCCGCCGTTGTAAACCACGTAGAGACGATCGTCGTCCGACTCTATCAGACACCTGTCGAGAGACGAGAGACCGTTCGTTTCGTTCAACGAACGAGGGCTCGACGAGTCGCGCGAGGCGGCGCGAGGCGGCGCGAGGCGGCGCGACTCGTCGAACCCTCGAAAGAATAAACCCTGGCGATACGGGGCTTGGGGAAACGGTTCGTCGAGGGAGTCGGCGACGCTCACCGGAAAGCGGAGATCAGAGTCGCCCAACAGGAGCGACCGTCCAGTCCCTGCAAATACGAGGACAGGGTTCCCCTCCTGAAGGAAGCGATTTCGGCCTCCTCCTGCTCGGTTTGATCGGGATGACGAGCAACGAGCAGCTGCATCAGCTTGAAGAGCTCGTCAACGGCCTGTGGATCGGACACGCTTTGATTATAAACGAGCTCCGCTTCTCTCTCGGGTGCGCGAGTTATCGCGAGACTCGCGTTATCGTTGGCCCGCTCACCGTCGAGTACTGCGTCGGATGAGGCGTTATGTTCTTAAAGGCCCACTGTATGTTTTGATGGGCGGCGAGCTGTCTCGTGAAGACTCGCGATTGTTGGCAGCACAGCCTCAACAGCCCGTAATACGCGGGCAGCATGACACGATTGAAGAGCACGACGTCCTGGTCCTCGTGATCGGCCCTGCGCACGCGGGAACACGCGTGTACTCGCGCGAGATCGGGACCGAGGTATCGAAAAGTTGGCCCTCCCGGCTGGTATACTCACAGTATGTAGTTGAAAGCTATGTTTTTCGTGATGTGAGGGTTGTGAAGTATCATCGCCACGTTTTCCGGGCAATCGCAGCAAACGTGGTACCAGAAGAGCAGTACGGCTTGCTTGTTGTGGTGGACGGGTATACTCGGTTCCGAGAGTTTCGGATGAAAGAGCGTCCACAGATCGTTGAGGTATTGACCGAACTGAAATCGCGGAGAGCCGCCGAACGGGTTTCCGCGGGATAAATGAAAAAACCCGGACGAAGAAGGAAAGAAAAAATGAAAAAAAAAAAAAAAAAAAAAGAAAGAAACGGAAAACGGAGAGAAGGAAAAGGCGGATACTACCATGAGTTTCTCGGTTCTGGAGAGCGCGCAATAGGTGAGAAGCGCAAAGTAGGCCGTGAGCTTCATCGTCCCGTGGGTCTGTATGTCGATGTAGTGTCGGGCCGGTTGAAGAAGCCTCAACAGGGCCGTGTATATCTGATGAAGGACGACGGTCGCCTCGGAGGAGAGTTGGGACTCGCGCGAAGAATTGCACCCGAGGCCGAGCCTGTAAGCTCCCCGATATCCCTGTCTAAAGTGGGTCGAGGGTACGAGGGAGACGAGGAGAAAAGCGGCGGCCGAGCGAACTCTCTGATTCGAGTGTTCGATGAGAAAATGTTGGAGCCAGGTTTCGAGGCCCTGGAGGACCCAGGCGTGGGCGAGTTTGCTCCTGGTGACGGCGAGGGCGAGCCACTCGAGGGCACCGTGAGGGGCGACCCTCGCGGCCTCCCACACGCGGCTCAGTATCAATTGGGTCATGCAGGGGAGGCCGCTCGGTCCGGAACCCTCGGTCAGGAGGGTCAGGAGCTTGAAGAAGGGCTGACAAACGTCCGTGTGCTTCGTTATAGCCTGAAATATCATCGTGACGACGTGTACGGCGAGCCGGTCGTTCCAACGGCACAGAGATTGCACGAGGTTCCGCGTCTGATTGAGATTAATGACGTCCCTCGTTTGCTGATAGAGAAACGGGAAACCCTTGCCCCCGGCGACGGCGTTGAGATCGGCCGGCGACAGAGTCAGTCTGCGGCGATAGAGAGTCGAGTAGACGCGGCGGTGGTAGCCCGCGTTCGGGAATCGAGACGGAGATACGGCCCGGAGTGATAATTACCTGTGATCGGGGCCCCGACTGCGCTCGACGAGGGTCGCCACGAGAGTTATCATTTTGTCGAGAGAGGCGGGCCTGAGCTTTTCGGAGGCGACCGCCAATACGACTTCCTCGCCCTCTTCCTCCTCGTCGTCCTCCTCGCTGACCGCGTCCGCGGGAGTCTCGTGACTCTTGTGACCGAGGTAAAAATTCACCATCGTCGAGATGGCCTGTACGCGTATCAAAAAGAGGGTCTCCTCCTCCCCCATTTTACTAAACTCGTAGAGAAAACCAAAGTACTCGGTCAAATGCTTGAGGTGTTGCTTGGCGTGTTCCATCAGGGAGAGCAACATCCGGACGAATCTCGTTACGCAGGATCGCGTCCCGACGACCCCGTTGTACCTAGCGCTCCCACCGAGACCACCCGAGCCCGCCGAGTCGCCGTCTCCCTCGCACACCAGATACAGCCCGGCCTGACTCGCTCTCAGTCTTTGTATCACGTGTATGCAGAGCCTCTGAAACATCTGTCGTACCATCTGATTCGGACACTTGACTAGAATCTGTATCGGCCACCACGAGTCACCGGCCATTCGCTCGAGAAATCGCGCGCAAGCTCCCGCCGACCCGTTGAACTGTTTCGTCAACAACTCGACCCACTGTACCATCGTTGGCTTTTCCTTCGCGTGAATGAACGTTTCCATGAAAAAGGAGGTCGAGAGCTCCGCCGACAATTCCGTAACGTCCGGTTGCATCGAGAGCAAAGTTTGCGGTATGTACCCGCATATTTGCCACATGAAACTGAAGTACGTGTGTTCAAAGATATTTTTGTCCTGAAGAAAGTGCGTATTGTCCTGCCAGATCCAATCCTCGAGTTCCTTGTTCAGTACCAATTGGGCCGAGTTTTGATTGCTCGTTTGGTGATAGTGGTGGTGGTG
Source organism: Ophioninae sp. A BG-2022a (assembly GCA_030523105.1). Lineage (NCBI taxonomy): Eukaryota > Metazoa > Arthropoda > Insecta > Hymenoptera > Ichneumonidae > Ophioninae sp. A BG-2022a. Next base: position 20,395 of record JAPYZI010002090.1, on the reverse strand, counting down.
GTGGTGGTGGTTATGGCGGTGATGCTGTTGTTGAAGAATCGCCCGTGACGCGGACGCCGCCGACGACGCCGCCGCCGCCGCCGCCGCCGCCGCCGCCGCCGCCTCGTCGAAAGTCCGAGAGATCGGAGAACCGCCGGTGGTGATCGTTGCGGCCGGAGACGAGGGTGGCGTCGAGGGCGAGGGTGCCGGTCGCACCGGCGTCTCCTCCGGGGAGGAACCGCGGGGCGAGGGTGCCGGGAAGGCGGCAGCGGTGGCGCCGGGACCGGGGCTCGACGAGACGGTCGCCTCTTCCTCCCTGGTCGACTGTTCGCTCGGGTTGGGATCGTTGCACCACTCGTAAAAGAGCATGTAGGCCGAATTCGTTTTCTCAAAGCTAAAGTCCATGAACTTGTCGGTGACCGAGTCGTAAGTCTTGCTGGTCATTTCACCGCCGAAACACTCGGCCGCGATTTGGCTCGGATCGAAGGGTTTAACCTCGGCGTCGTTGAAGAGAAACCACTTGTCCCTGTTGGCGGAGGTGCGATCCCTTATAAAACTGTAGTAGTGACCACCGTCGGCGGTACCCGTGTGAACCGTAACACCGATAAGATCGTACCGGTGGTGTTCCATTCGGGACTCGGGATCGTCCTCCCGATCGTCTTTATCGTTCTCCCCGGCGTCCCGGTCGGGCGTCCGCTCGGGAGTCGCGGGCTCCCCGGTCGCGTCCCTGCACCGCTGGGGCATCAGTCTCTTCTCCACGTACCCGGACATGTCGAGCCTCAGCGGAAAGCTAAAGTGGGTGTTTACTTTTTCCTTGAGCATGGTGCCCATGTTGAAGGTGTAGCGCATCGTGTTGAAGCACAAGATCCGGGGCAACTTTTTGAAGCAGGCTCGCTTCTCGGCCCGCGCCTTTTTGCCGCACTGCGAGCACGTGTACATGTTGTCACCCTCGAGGGTGTCCTTGACGGTGACCTCGTCGAGGCTCTCGTACAGGTTTCTCATGTCGGCGACCTGGCAACGAACCGTGTAAAATTCCTCGAGGGTCCGACTGACGTGCTCGCAGTCGAGGGAGACGACGTTGTTCGATATGACCCCGCAAAAGAGGGTCTTTACGAGATTCTTGAGGTCGGCGGTCATCTCCTCGAGTTTCGAGACGAGGTCGATGAAGAATTCGGCCATGTCCTTCTGCTCCCCGGTGTTGAGGGGCTCGTGGTTCATCGTGTACACGCGACAGAAGCTCCGGGGATTGTAGGCCTTGCGCTCGGACTCGAGGAGATAGGCGAACATTCGCTGAAGCTCCCGGAGGGTCGAGCGATGCTTGTTCGCCCGAGTGCAGTCGGCCCCGAGTATCGCGACTCGGGCCTGCGGCATCATGTACAGATGCTGCATGCAGCTCGCCATGTAACAGGTAGCCCCGAGATTGGTCAGACCGACGTAGCCGCAGTCGGACCGGCCGTCCTCGTGGGGCCAGTAGTCCCACGGATAGGGCGAGTGCGGTCCGGGCCTGTGCTGGGCCAGTAGCTTCTCGTGGAGGATCCGGTAGTTCTCCGGGGCCGATTTAACGAGCTCCACGAGGAGGTCGAACGCTGCCGAACGCGAGACCTGACTCTTGCACTTGGGCACGTGTTTCATCCGGGGATTCGGCAGATCGAAGAGAAAATCGAACACCCGGTTCAGCAAATTCTGACCGATGCTCGCCCGTTTGCACCCGGGATTGTGGCTCATTACGTTGCAAGTTAGATTGAGCAGACCGACGAGGGCGTCGTCCTCGACGGTGTTGTGACGAGTCTCGTGGTGTTCCCGACCGAGGACCGAGTCGATCAGACGAACCGCCAGCGCCTCGAGATCGATGCCGATCCTGGGAACGAGCGACGAGCGCCGGACGAGCGAGCTCGGTTCGAGCGGGGGGGCGCCGCCCTCCTCGCGAGCTCCGCCGATCCCCGGCGTACTCTCGCCGCCCCCGCCAGCACCGCTCCCCCTTATCAACGCGTCCTCGGGCAGGGCGTCGACGAGACGGCAGACGAGCCAGAAGTAATCCCGACAGGCCGGCCCGTACGGCTCTTTCCCGTCGTCCAGAGCCGAGTGGAGATGCAACGGCAAGTCCGGCCGGCGTCGCTGCGAGGGTTGCATAGCCTCCGCGACAACGAGATACTCGAGGAGGCTGTTGAGCATCGAGACCGTCAGGCTCGAGGATCGAGACTCGCCCGACTCCGGCGGGGTCTCGGCGCCCCCCGGCGCCTCGTATTCCCCCTCGGTTCCGGTGCTTCCGAGGCAGAGTCTGTACAGGGCGGTGCAGACTTCCCGACGAACCGCCGGCTCGGGATCCTCGAGGACCAATCGGCGGAGCCAGGCGTGCCGTCCGAACGCCTCGGGCGAGTCCCGCGCGAAGAGATATCGGCGCACCTCTCGGTCGCTGTGCACCCAACAAACGAGAAGCGCCATCGCGTAGTGTATCACCTGTGATCTACCGAAGAGGCCGGTCTTGTAGTGATTCGGATCGCGGGGCATCGATGCCTCGTTCAGTATACTCGTCAAACGAGGCAGGACCGTCTCGACCCTCATCATCGAGAGCATCGCCTCGCTTAATCGGGGCACCGCGAGTTTCTCCGGCTTGTGCCTCCCGCTACCCCCGGTCCGTCCCTTTCTCTCCGCCTCCGGATCCCCGGCAGCGGCACCGCCGCCGCCGCCGGCGGCCCCGCCCGTGCCCCTCGCGACGCCCAGATGGCACAGCTGCTTCAAGAGGCTCGCGAGACAATCCTGCTGCCACTCGCTACCGTCCCCGCGCTCGAGACACCCGGACATGAATATCTCGAATAGATGCCGCAGACCGCCGTGTTGAACGAAGAGAGTCGACCAGGGTACTGGACGGGACGTCGTCGTCGTCGTCGTCGTCGTCGTCGTCGTTGGTTCGTGCTCGTTGCGCGAGCAACTCCTCCGTCGTCTAGATTCTCTCGATAACGAAGCCGCCGCCGCCGGCGCCGCTGTCGTTGATGTCGACGTTGCCGTTGTTGTTGTTGTTGTCGTCGTCGTCGTCGTCGTCGTCGTTGCCGGCGCCGTCGTGGTCGTCGTCGACGACGCCGCCGCCGCCGCCGCCGTCGTCGTCTCGACGTTGGTCGATGATTCCTCGATGACGGCGGAAGCGGTTGCACCACCGGACGTCTCGAGCCCGCCACTCTCGTTGGTTATCGGTGTTACAGTTACGGCACTGGTGCAACTCGAGGATGAATTGTTGCTCGAGGAGGAGGAGGAGGAGGATGACCCGGCAGAGGAGGAGCAAGCGACCGAGGAGGAGGACGAGGAGACGGACGAGGTCGCGGGAGCTCGTCGACTCAGAGATTCGACAATGTACAGGGAGTACATGAGCTTCTGCGGACTCGCGGGATCGAGAAGCTCGCGCAACGAGGAAGTTTCGCCCAATTTTTGAAAACCCCGTAGTAAAGTAGGACTCGTCGGTAACAGAGTCAACGTGTCCCACACTCGTCGCGATAGCAGCTGAGCCTTTGTGTTCGGTATCTTCTGACCGCTCTTCGCGGTGGTCTTCATCGCGCTCAGAGTACGCATCAGAGTGAACAACTGTTCGAAGTATTGAGGCTTGAGCAACAAAAGTGTCGGTAAGGATTCCTTGGGCGGCGGTGGCAGTAAACTCGCCGAATCGATGTCACGCTTGTTGCTCGAATTTCCACGATTTCCCGATCCCGCGCTACCACCGCCCCTTCCACCACCCCCGCCAGCACCCACCGATATAAACACCAATTGACCGTCCTTGAATCCCATCTCCTGAAGGCTCTTTTCGTCAAAGTCAAACGTCAACTCTTGTCCCTGGGCGATCATTCTTATCGGTCCGTCGCGATCGGTAAGGAGGCTGCCGAGTACCGAGGGGCCGCTCGACGAAGCTACGGTCGAGTCGCTCGTACCGCAGGCCGCCGCCGCCGCCGCCGCCGCCGCCGCCGTCGCCGCCGACGTTGCGTTGGGTCCAGCGGCGGTGGCGGCGGCGGCAGCGGCGGCGGCGGCAGCGGCGGCGGCAGCGGCGGCGGCTCTACCAGCGTTTTGGGCCTCGTCCCACCATCTCGCGACCTCGGCTCGCAGGTCCGCCACGTAATCCGTACTCAGAAGAGAAAAACTGGTCTTCTCGGGTATACCGGCCGGTTGTACGAATATCCTCAGTGGTTGGCCCTTCTCCTGAGTGTTCATCGCGACGTGGCTACCGGCGCCGCGTCCCTCCAGGGCCCATCGACGCAAATGATAGGCGTAACGTTTTCGAAAAGCTTCGAGATGGGTGCGCAGGAGCAACAGGGCGCGTTGGATGCATCGGAGGCTCGCCTCCTCGTTGCTCTCGAGATCGGCGCTCGCCGCGGCGAGATGAGTCATGCACTGGGAAACGAATTCGGCCTCTTGGGTCAGCTGCCGCGACATGTAATAACCGTTGAGATACTGTATCGCTGCCATACTGACGTCCGTGCTTTTCGCCCGAAGAGCTATTCTCCAAAGAAAATCCATACCGACCGAGTCGACGTCGCGCAACGGACGGTCGAGGTGGGCCGCGGCCAAACGCGCGAGATTGCACAGTTGCTGAAAGAGGCTCAGTCCCGTCATGCTTATCGTCTCGGGTGGGAGGCTCGGCAACTTTCTCAAGCACAGATGCTTAAGGGTGTCCATCCCGAGGGCGTGCTGCTCGGTCGATTTCGCCTGACTGAGGAGCCAACTGAAGAGTTCGTCGGCGCAGGTCGGATCTTCGGACAGGCATTGCCAGAGCGCGTCGACCTGTTCGAGACTGAGACGAAAGCACTCGGGCGAGCCGAGCGGCGAGAATATCGACGAGAGAAACTGCAATCTCACTTGTATCTCCGTTTGGTGAGAGTAAAGGCCGCTACCGCCGGTCCCCCCCGCTCCCGTTCCTGACCCGTTTGTCGTTCCCGTTGTCGTTCCGGTTGTCGTTCCGCTCGTCGTTCCCGAACTCGTCGCCGTTGCATTCGCGTTCGCTGCACTCGCGGCCCCCCCGCCGCCGCCACCCTCGCCCCCACCACCGACACCACCGACACCGCCGACACTGCTCGTACCGCCCGACCCGGTTCCTCCCCCGCAAACTCCGTTGTTGCCGCCACGCGTCGTCGTTTTTTGCGCGTTCGCGTAATTCTTCAAATTGTTGAAAAAATGTTTCATCATACCCCTCTCCCGATCGGCCCACGTTGTTATCGTGTGAGCGTCCATCGAACCGAATTGTTGGAAACTAGCGAGTAACTTTGGCAGTAATCTCAGCGAGACTACGACCGATCGATTACCGGATAAATTTTCTAGGCAGCCCTCTATAAATTTCATCGGTATGAGGCGGTCGACGTTGAAACAGAGCAAATTGCAGAGCGCTTTCTCGGCCTCGAGGGCGAGGCCCTCGCCGAGCTGGCCAATTTTATCGTCCTGA
>JAPYZI010002090.1:0-12500 GCA_030523105.1 Ophioninae sp. A BG-2022a | reverse complement strand
AAGAATAGAGATGAAGGACGGGCGTCGGAGCGAGATGCTTGACCAACGGTGCGAGCAAATCGTAGACGGGTCGCGCGCAATGTTTCAACTGAGCGGCTTGCCACATCGTGTCCATGTCGGTCGACGATATGCGTCCTTCCATCGCGAGAAAGCTCAAAACTATGTGGCTCTGCTTTATAACCTCGGCGTGTAAATTCGGGCCAAATATGTGGGCTATTATGTTGTTGTCGGTGAGCCAAGCGGCGAGAGCGTGCCCGACCTGCTCGACCTCGGCGACCGTCTCGCTGTTGCACAACTCGTTGAACGCGGTTATGTGAGCGTTTATCTGCGCGACACCGGCCAGCCTCATCGTCAGCGTCGTGCTCGTGAAGTACTTGAAGGCGAGATCGAGACCGTCGCGATCGAAGGTCGGCAGCACCGCGTCTATCGGATCCTTGACCGCGCTCCACATGAAATCTGAGGAGCCCGCGACAAGATTCGTTAACGACGAGCCAACCAACGGGGAATCGAGTTTCCCGACCGCTTACGGAATAAACGCTCGATCCCGGGTCGACCTCGACTCACCCGCCATCGTCCTGACCGCCGGCGTCCGAAGCTCCTTGTCGCCCAAACGACACATGTACTTCATCACCCGGCTTCTCAGCGGTGTGAACATTTGTATGACGCTCCCGTAGTTGAGCCATAGCTTCAGATTGCAGATAACCGCAACCATGGAATGTGCCAGACCGACCGGTAATTGTTCGGGCGCGTCGAAACACGCCGACATTAGTTCGAACCCGCCCTGATGACAGAACACGGACACGGCACGAATGAGGGGTGCCGGCACCTCCGGGTCGTGCGGCTCGCAGTATCCTCCCTCGTCCTGGCGTTGTTCACCCGCGCCGTTTTAAAAAAAGACAATCATTTGTATATGCGCTATTGTTGTACGAAACGACGACGACGACGACGACGACGACGACGACGACGACGACGACGACGACGACGACGACGACGACGACGACGACGACGACGTTCTTTCGTTACGCTCGCGCTTCTCGCGAACCTACCGACTCGAACTTTCAAACCAAGAGTACCTTTACCGGTGCCAATGGATTCAGGGCTCCTCCGTGTTTCATCGCGATGTACAGCGGAAAGTTGAGGAGAAAGATTTTCGACAACAGATGGAAGAGCTTCTCTCGATCCTGCTGAGACCAGTGACGCTTGGAGTTGGCGGCGGCAGCGGCGGCGGCGGCGGCGGCGGCGGCCATGGCGGGGCCAACGGCGGCGGATGAATCCGAGGCGGGTCCTCGGCTGCCGCTCGGTTCTTCCGAGGACCGGCCGTCTCCGCTTTCCTCCTCGCGGCCTCCCAACCGTTCCTCGCGCGTGTGCTTCTTCGATTTGTCCGCATCGCCGCCCTGCGACCGTTTCCTCTCTCGCGTAGGGTCCGCCCTCTCGTCCTCGCGCGTTCGCGACGCCGCTCCGTCCGCGTCGAGTTCCTCCTCGTCCGTCGTCGCTTTTCTCCACCGACGTATAGCCTCGAGCTGGCGTAGGGCGCACAGCACTACGCTCTGAGTCAAACGCGCGAACCGGTCAAAGTTCTTCGCTTCCCGGTAACAACACATGCATTGCCTGCAAAGACCAACGATATTACGGTTAAGCGCGTCGCTAACCTCTCGACCTTTCTACGACCGACGCGCGACTCCGCCGCTCGCCTTCCTCTACGATATCTCGTCTATTGTATTTCTTTGGTCCTGTACTGCGCTCAAATTTTGCTTTCTAGTCCGGCGATCGTCGGGCGCCCGCCGGTCGCGCTCTTTTACCTCTGGACCCATTGATTGACGTAGTGAAGTATCGTGTCCGCGTCTATGGCGCAAAGGGAGACCTCCTCCGGCTCTTTCGTGGAACGCTCGTCGTCTGCGACGCAACGGCGATTCGATAACAGAAAGAAGCTTCAGACACAATCGAGAATCCGTTGTTTGTCGAGTCAGGGATGGAAAAGCGCGTATCGCGGGAATATGGCATTGATAGGACGCGCGAAAAGGTGTTTCGGAATAAAAACAAGATAACTGTTCCGCGCGAAAGTACGGGTAACCTCGTTGGCCGCGGCGGTGCGTTAATTCGGGAAGAATATCGAGCGTGCGTTCTTGTACGGAGAAAAAATGTTTAAACGCGTGTCGAACGAGAATAAGAAGAGCCGAGTTAATGAACACTTACACGAGAGAAGAAGATCGTGAAAGTCAGCGCACACATCGCACATGATTTCGTGCCTCGTGTCCCTCTATCAGTTGTTCTATCACCTCGAGTCCATCACAATCGTCTTTTCATCACCACCCACCCTCAAGGCTGACAACGACGTTATTGTTAAGCATGTTTTTTTTTCAACGTTCGGTGATCGTCAACAGTGGATTAAGAATCCATTGGTCACCATATTGGTTTTCGACCTTCCCCTCCCCGCGGCCGCTCCGGCGCTCCCACCTCTCTCTTTCCGGCTCCGCGCGGCGATGTCGATTGTACCCGAAGCGTTCTCTACTTCAGATCGCGTGTTCTTTAGATGCCTCTTTCTCTTCGCTCAACCTCCTTCGCTGCGTACGAAATCTCGCGGCCGAGTATCCGCCGACGGCTTTGCCCTCCTTGCGAGTGTAAGACCGAACGAAATCGGAGGAACTGTTTTTTTTTAAATAAGCGTGCCACGTAATTCAACGATTAATTATCGATAGCGTCAACAATGTGACATCAAACTGTTAAAATGATGTGCCGTTCGTCGCGAGTAATAACGACTTTGCGACTCGTATGTACAACGGCGGTACGGACGATGTAACATTGACGGTTTATATCGCCGAACATACGCAGCAGCTGATCCCCCGTAACACCATAATTATCAAGCGGATGATACCCTATCGGATATAGACTGTCCGGTAGTGCTCCTCCGCGAGACGCGCGTATCTCGCCTCCGCCGCCACGTTGCACAGCTGTGTACGTGCAACGAACATTCCGTTATCTCGAATAATCGGTAGATACTTTTGATCGAGACACGAGCGACCGCGCGGACCTGCTTTACATCTTTCGAAAGTTTGTCAAATGCGAATGTAAATAACCACGTTCGCGTTTAATGAAAAATCCAATACAAAAGACACACCAAAGCAGAGAAAAATAATTGTATCTGATTCGTATTCGGCCAAATGTGCGATGTAACCTTGATAAGATTTTTAATGGTACGTGGTTTAACGATAAATAATTCTTGTGTACCGTGTAAGTTTGCGCGATAAGAGCCGGAACGACGAATGATATCGCGGGGTATCGCGGGTTAATGGACTGCCGCTGTTGCCGCATGCATCGAGACACCAAACGCACTCTATGCGCATAGATACGAAAACACACACGCACACACACGATGCACGGACACGGAGTTGCCCGAGTTTTTCACGCGCATGGTAAATCACGATAGCCCAGACTTGCCAAGGAAAACGTACGCGTTTACGCTACAAATTTGTTACGTACGTATATACCGGATTTATAGTCGGAACAACGCCAATCGATGGAAAAAAACGTTTGGAATAGAAATTTGAAAAATACCAATGAACGCGCGTGTACGCGTGAGGAATCGGCCTATGGTGCCCCCTGTAAATTTCCTCAAAGGTCGTACAGAGCTGCTGGCTCGTCAGAGTTGCGGGTAGGCTCTCGAGTGTTGCGATTCGCCGCCTAGAATCGAAGCTTCGACGTTTTGTGGAAATTATCGAATATACTTGCGCGTGGATTAATACATTAATAAAGAAATCACGCGAATAAATTAATAAAGAAATCACGCAGTTCGAAGGGAGGGAGCGCTCTCTGTTTTGTCGTCGCGCGCGCTGTGGTGGTGGTGGTGGTGGTGGTGGTGGTGGCGGTGGTGGTGGTGGCGGCGGCGGCGGCGGCGGCGACGACGGCAACAACAGCAGCAGCAGCAGCGGCGGCGGCGGCCGAACCAAGAGTTTCGTAATTCTATACGTTTAATTTATCTCGTCCATCGATGTGCATTATAATCTGACGTTATAGGGGCGATACGAGATACGATAATACATCTCGGTCTTACTCGAAAAAACATCGAGGAAACCTCGGGCAAAGTGTTTCGCGCTGCATCATTTCTCGTTAAGTTTTGCGGAAAACGAGTTGACTCTTTTGTTTGTTTTGTTCGAGCAAAGTGACACGTTCGAGTCAAGAGCCAGGAAAAATATGGGTAGCACGGACAAGGCCGTTATCACCGGATTTATATGCAGACTCTGCAGCAAAATGAATCGTTTCGTCATTCACATATACGGCGAGGAAGGCGAGAGAATGAAACTTGCCGAAAAAATAAACGCCTATTTACCAATAACCGTGAGTCCTCCATTTTCCGTACAGTGTTTTTCCGATCTCGCGATCGAGCGTTTTTTTGTTTGTTTTTTCTCGTATCGGGATAATCCGAAATGTACACACGTATCTTACATAATACGATTCGTTTGATCGAAATCAGCTGATCGTGACGAACGTCGCGCTTTCGTTTTGCTCGCTCGTGCACAGGTGAACGTCAACGATCCGTTGCCAAAGACGGCGTGTCTCCACTGTATCGAACGATTGGAGGCCCATCACGAACTTATGGAACAAATTATCATCGCGAGGAGACATCTGGCTTCCGAAACGAAAATCCATTCGGCGAGCGCTTCATCCTCCGCGACGTCCGTCTCCCTAGATCCGAATCGGGGCTCCGGCCAACCGCCTTGTTGACCTTTCCGCCCTCAAAGGTGCTCCGTTGTACTCGGTCGACGAAACGACGCTCCGCAGGTTTTTTCATCGTCGCGTCTTTGGAATCTCGCGGGCTGTGAAGTCTCTTAAATTTGTCCAAAGTTAAACGGTCGCGCGCGTCTTTGTTTCGCCCAAAGACGCGTAATTGTAACTTTTGCCAGGACCGACCAAGCGCCGACGACAGTAACGGCCGTTGCGTCGAGCGGCCGCTTCCGCGGAGCCTCGCTTTTCCTTTCGTTCGCCGTACCGCGGCCGTGCGAGCAAAGACGCGCCCGCTCGAGCGAATCGCTCGCTCTTCGGTTAATCGCAAAAATCTGTAACGATAATTTTTGTACGGCACGGCTCGAGAACGAAACGTCTACAAAATCCAAACGTCCGACGCTCGCTCGGAGCTGTCCCCTCGTCGTCATTGTAAATAACTTATCGAGACGGACGTAAAAAAACGCAGCGGCTATGATTCCCGTGAATCAAAGTTACATCGATGTTATAGATTTTTCGTAATAAAAGAGAAGCAACGGTACGCTTACCCCGTGGACGAGTGTAGTTTGTTCATTATCGCGCGACAAGACCGTAAGAATCTCGTTGCGCCCTGCGGCAAACGCGTCTCCTCGCCCTCGTTCGCACCATTCGTCTCCTCTATTTATCCCGCCGTACGCTCGTTCGACATCGATCATTCGACTCGACGGGGGGAGGGAAAGTACAGCGGGAAAGCATCGTCAAAGTCCCCTGACCTCTCGCGTACGAACCGTCTCTCTCGTTACGGACCGTACGAGCCGTAACTGTTAAATAAACGACGAGTACGGAGGAGTCCGGTTCGGCGCGGTTGGATACCGAAAATTTTCGAAACTAGACCCTCGGGCGAGTCAGCGGAGCGTCGGACATTTGGATAATATTGTTGTTTACCAATCTGAAGAATCTCGTATCTTTTTCTTCTTTCGACGAGAGTCGCGGGTGTTTTTAACCGTTAACGAAGCGGTCGCGTACAATCGGGAAAAATTCACCGTCTCTAGCGGAGCCCGCAACGAGCAAAGAGGACGGACGTGTCTTTCGTTTGCCGTTATTGTTTTCCGTCGTGTGAATTTTTGTGCGAAAAGTGACGGAAACGGCGATTCAACGGACCCAACGACGATCCATTGCGACTCGTGAGGCGCACTCTCGTTACACCCTGCAGATATCTGATATTTAATAACGCGCGAACCATACGAAGCGTCGAAAGACCCAACGGAAGGACTACTACCTCGGGGGTCGTAAGATCCAGCCGACTCGTTCTCTTAGTAAAAAAGTATACCTCACGAATGGTTCGTCCAACGATGGGTGGGATCGCGTCGGAACGATCGACAGAAGTAACTCGCGAAGATTCGCCAAGAGTCGAAACCGGAAAGAGCGCGTCGTCTCGTTCGATCGACGAATCACCCTTTTCTAACGATAAATTCAAGAAATTAAACACTCGGAGCGAAGAAAATTCGGTATACTCGCAACGTATGCTTATACACGTATATATTCCGTGCATACAGTGTACACAATTGGGCGCGTACCCCCGTACACGCGCAGACAGAGACACGTACGATGCGACGAATATAAATTTTGTTTAAATTTAATCTTACGAACTGTATCTACAACGTTGTATAAATGGACAGGGCTGACGATTATTCGTTTCTTCGCTTGGAAAATGTTTTCACGATGCCCGAATTGCCGCGGGTCTCGGTTTGCTCGGGTTTAAGCGAATCTTGGACAACCGCGTCTAAACAACAATTTTCATCGTCGGATCTATGTACATACGAGTAAAAGGGAATCGAACGAAGAGTATAAACACAAATCTTTAGTATACGTTACGATAGATCAAATCGTGTGTCGCTGCTGGTGGTGGTGATGATGATGATGATGATGATGATGATGATGATGATGATGATGATTATGACGGTGATTGCGAGGAGGAGGAGGAGAAGGAGGATGGTGATGATGATGATGATGATGATAATTGCGATTCCATCAAGAGCACGCTTGTTGCATTTCCGCTTTTGCCGCTTTCAGAGCTGAAATTGATTCGGTCGATAGGCTATTAAAATTATTCAACGGAAACTCAACTATAACGTAAAATGAAAAAGAAAAAAAAAAAAGAAAAAAAAAAGTGACGAACGAAGAAAAAGCAAACAATCACCTTCGCGCTCCCGTCTTCTCAATTTCTTTCGTCGTCGCTCGATACCCGCGAGTTCCACCTTGACCGCGTTGTAAGTTTTCTTCAACTCGGAGAGCTTTTGCTGAAGGACCGCTATCCTCTGGCTACCGTCGAGCTCGGGATCTTGAACAATCGAGAGAAACGGATTCGAGATACGGAAGGAAGACGGCGGACGCAAAAGCCCCGGAGAGACCAGTATCCAAAAACGCTTACCGAGTTCAACGAAGAAATTGTACTTGATCGGTTTGGGTGATCTCGAGGAATCGGTCAATTCCGTGATGGCGGTAGCAACGGTGTTGGTATCGGCGGTAACGCCGAGAACGGCTCCGGTGGCCGCCGCCGGGGTTGTCGGGGTTGCCGTACTCCCGGCGACCGCGCACGGATTGGAAGACTCGCTCGTGTCGTCGCTGTCGCTTCCGGCCGTCGCGGTACCCTGCCTCGTTTGTCTTCCGCTCGCGGGTGGTCGTCCGGGTGGTTTCTTGAGGACCGCGCCGACCGCGCTCCCGCTGCTCTGCTCCGAATGTTTCCGATTGCGTTTTCGTTTTTTCGGGGATTGGGGATCCTCGATGGATCTCTTGAGAGACGTTTTGAGGCTTCTCTCGTTCCCGCTGTTGAGGTCAACGCTGTTCGCGAGGACGGTGTCGTCCTCGCTGTAACCGGAGTGGGCGGCTTTACCGGCTCCGCTCTCGTCTCCCTCGGAGCTATCCCGGTGGGACTTTGGGTTTTCTTCCGAGAGCGGAGACGACACGCCGATTCTTTCTTCCTCTCTCGGAGAACCGGATACATTGGAGATGGTCGAGTCGGGCGTGGTCGGTGGTGTGTTGTCCATAACCGGAGCCGCGTCGTTGCTCTCTCGTCTCTCGGATCGGCGCTCCGCTCCGATCGCGCCTCCTGCCAATTGTTGGGGTTGCTGTTGCTGTTGCTGGGGTTGTTGTTGTTGTTGTTGTTGGTGCTGCTGCTGCTGCATCGAATTGCTTTGCAAATGACGAGAGCCAACGCTCGCCTGCGGCGGTTGCTGCTGCTGCTGCTGCTGCTGCTGCTGCTGCTGCTGAAGATGGTGGTGGTGGTGGAGATGGTGGTGAGGAAGGTGATGCGGCGGGTGCTGATGCTGTTGGTGAACTTGAAGGGCTACGGAAACGGAAACGTTACAGGAATTGGACAGGGCTACCCCGAGGGCAGGTCCGGCGTTGACCGGGCCGGTCGTACCGCTCTGAGGACCAGAGGTAGGCGCGCTGGCGAAAGGCATTTCCAGGAGAACCATCTTTTTATCGGCGCGCTCGTCCTTGGATATCGCCCGAGTTTCCCCGTTAACGTCCTGATCGATCGCGTCGGGTCCCGGAGCCGGAGAGCCGGGTATCTCCTCCTCGCAGAGGAGCGAACTCATGTTCTCGCCTTCCTCCTCGTTCTTGGCGGCCGGTTTCCCGCTGGGGATCGAGCACGAGTGACTCTGCTGTTGAATCGCTCGGACGCTCGGACTCGAAAGATTCCCGGAACGCGGAAAACCGCTCGGTTCGAGAGTATCGCGCTGCTGCGAATCTTCCCGGTGTTGTTGCAGGCGTTGGAGCTCGGCGTTCAGTTTCGCCTCGAAGTTGCAAGTCTCGAGTTTCCCGGCGGGTTCCTCTCGTCCCTCGGCAACGCCGTCGATCACCAATTTTTGCTCGGAATCGCTGCTGTCCGTTGAATCGACGAACTCTTGACTTATCACTTTCCTCCTCTTGTCCCTCTGGCGGAGATCCGCGCTCGTCTCTCCCCGTTGTTGCTCCTCCTCGCGGTTTCCGCTCCCGAGCGTCGCCGCGTTCGCATCGGGATCCCCGGGACCCGCCGCCACGCGTCCAAACTCGATCCGTTGCGTCTGCTCCCGATCCGTCAACTTTCGACTCTCGACCGAGAGTGCCTTCGCCTCCGCGATTTTCTTCAATTCCGCCTCCTTTCGTATCTTCAATTGTTCCAGTTCCTCCTCTTTTCGCTTTATCGCCGCGCGCATCGCTTCGCGACAACGCTCGTCCTCCTGTTGTCTCGTCGTTTCCTCGATCTCCCGCTTTCTCGCGGTGGTCTCCGCCTCGTGCTGCTGCTGCTGCTGCTGCTGCTGCTGCTTCATCTTTGTCGATTCTTCGGACGCCTTTCTCTTGACCGGTGTCGATCCCTCGACGCCCGTCGCGGCGGCTGCGGCGGCAGCGGCAGCGGCAGCGGCAGCGGCAGCGGCAGCGGCAGCCGTCGTCGTCGTCGCGGTCGTCGTCGTTTCCGATTTTTTGTGGGCAGCGACAGGTCCGATACCGATCGCGTCTTTCGCGCTCTTTCTCGTTGTCTCTGTAGCGTCGTCGTCACAGCCGCCGGCGCCGCTGCTCCCGCTACGCTTCGACTCTTTCGATCTGACCTGTCGAAAGGCCATCGCCGCGGCGGACAACTTTTCCTCGATCGTCGAGGTCGCCGGTAATCTCGCGCTTATAGGCACGGGAGCGAGACTCGACGAAACTCCGCTGGTACCGCCGCCAGCGGTTCTCGCGACGTCCAGGCTCTTTCGATCGGCCGTCAGCGTCAGAGAGGACGAGAGGCTCGTCCCGGCGTTCGTCGGAACGATCGTCGCTGTCGTTGTTGACGTTGCCGCCGCCGCCGCCGCTGCCGCCACCGCCACCGTCGCCACCGTCCCAACGGTACGAACCTCGGTAGGGTCATCGCCTCTCGACGAATTCGTTCCGTCGGCCTTGTTAAGATTCATCGCGGGATAAGCTTCTCGCTGGTACGCGAATAGCGTCGCCGGTTCGGTTTCCGGCACTTCCGAGATAACGAGACGACCACCACCGCAACGGCGGCGGGGCCGGCGCCGGCCGAGCAGCTGCCCTTGACCGTCGCGTCGACGACGGCTCCGGTGACAACGATGATCCTCGGAATCGCTCCCACCGTCCTCGTCGTCGTCCCCGTCGTCGTCCTCGTCGTCGTCGTCGTCGTCGTCGTCGTTCCGGTCGTCGTCCTCGTCGTCGTCGTCGTCGTCGTCGTCGTCGTCGTCGTCGGCGTTGTCCCCGTCGTCGTTATCGTTGTTACGATCGTTGCCGTCGTCGTTGCCGTCGCCGTCGCCGGCGTCGTCCTCGCAACCGTGATCGTCGACGTCGTCGTCGTCATCGTCGTCGTCGTCCTCGTCGTCCTCGTCGTCCTCGTCGTCGCCACGGCCGCCGTTTCGCTTGGACGGATCGGTAAGCGAGGATGGTTCGACGGGACTCGTTTTGGCGCGCTCGTCGGAGCCCGGTGGAGGCGGCGGCGGAGGCGGCGGAGGAGGCGGCGGTGGTAAAGGAGGGGGCAGACTCGGCAGAGGTTTCGGTTGACCCGACGAGGCGAGCAGCCGCTGGTTCGCCCTCTCCGAAGCATCTCTCGTTCCGGAAGAGCCCCTGTTGTTGATCGCGGTCGAGGTAATCTCGAGGCTCTCCTCCGGCCTCTTAACCGCGTTTCTTCGTACTCTGTTCCTTCTCTGTTCGACGCGGACCGCCTCGTTCTCGCTCCGATTCGTCTCCTGTTGGTTCTTCGAGGAGGCGGGGCTGCGCGTCGATGTTTTTTGCTTCTTTTTCGGACTCTTGGGTTCGGTATCGTCGAAGACTCTCTTCTTCGGTTTGTCCTTGTCAGCGGAGGAGGCGGAGGACGACGACGACTCGCGCTTGTTTCGAACCTCGAACTCGAAAGGCTCGGGCTCCTTGAATTCGTAGACGTCCTCGGTCGGTGGTGGCGGGGGCGGCTTCGGAGGCGAAACGGGCGGCGGCGTCGGGCTCGCCGTTACCGGCGGGGACGAACGCGACGGTGCCCCGCCTTGCGTCGCGGCCGTCGTCGACGCCGCCGTTGGCGCCGCCGTTGGCGCCGTCGTTGACGCCGTCGTTGACGCCGTCGTTGACGCCGTCGTAACGTTGCTCGAGGCTGGACCTCCGGGAGTCCGCGAGATCGGATCAAACGGGGCCGAGGGTGCCTTCAACGATGCCGCGATCGTCCCGTCGCTCTCCAATGTCGGTTTCGTATCGAGAGAATAATCGCTCGCCCTCGTCACGGACGCGTCAATTTTCTTCTCTTCCTTCGAGTCCCGAGGAAACTCCGATTCAACGGTTGGCTCTTCCCCGTCGGCCTCCTCGTCGGCCTCGAATTTAACCAGTTCCAATTTAACGGCTTTGTCGAATCCCTTGAGTTCCGACCTGATCTGATTGAGATCGAAGTCGCGACCCTTGGGCTGATCGTCGGGACGCTCGTTGCCCGAGGATCTTTCGTAGCTCCCGGCAACGGCCGCGGCGGTCTCTCTCTCCGATCCCGGAGAGGAGCCCGCTTGCTTCGGTGAACCCGAGACACCGCCGGCGGACGCCCCCCCGCTCCTTCCTCTGCCCGGAATCGTTCTCCCTCTATTTTTACGCTCCTCCTCGAGTTCCTCGGTTTCGTCCTCCCCGTCGGCGTCTTCCTCCTTATCCGCGACCACCACCGACGCACCGACACCAGCCGCGTCTCCCTCCTCTTCCGCTTCCTCCTCCTCCTCCTCCTCCTCCTCCTCTTCCTCCTCCTCCTCCTCCTCGTCCTCGTCCCGCTCCTCCGCGTCCTTTCCTCCTCTCGCGGCTCCGGCTCCCGCTCTCTCCTCGTCCCCGTCCGGTTCTTCGTTGGCCTCCGGCGCGTCTTCCTCGTCGAGTTCCTCGTCGTTGCTCGAGCTTTTCTTCGCGACGATTTTATCGACTCGTTTCGCCAGGGTTCTTCGCAATCCGCGGGTTCTCCTCGGCTCCTCGGGTGCGTCCTCCACCTCCGCGTCCTCCTCCTCGTCCTCGTCCTCGTCCTCGTCGTCCTCCTCCTCCTCCTCCTCCTCCTCCTCCTCCTCGTCTTCGTCCTCGTCCTCGTCGTCGTCCTCGTTCTCGTCGTCGTCCTCGTCCTCGTCCTCGTCGGCTTCCTCCTCCTCGTCCTCGTCCTCGTCCTCGTCGCGATCCTCCTCGAGCCCGCTATTGTTGTCCCCGTTTCTGGTCGATCTCTCGTCGACGCGGCGCCGATAAACGCGTCGTCCGCGAGGCTCCTCGGCTACCTCGTACGTCTCGCTGTCGTCGCTCTCCGTGCAATAGTGGACGGTATCGACGCGACTCGACATTCTCCGGGTTTGCCTTCGCATCTCGGAGGCGCGCTGCTCGACGGTTCTGGTGTTTCGCACCGGACGCCCGGAACTCGCCGGAGTCGCCTGACTCGCCGGACTCTTGGTCCTCGAGCTCGAACTCGTCGCGGAGAGGGGCGTCGTCGATCTTCCCGGTTGAGAAGAATTACCCGCCGTTCCGGTGCTCTCGTGCTGCTTGTTTCCGAGACTCGACGAAACGGACGACGCGCTCGCGAAGGGAACCGACGATCCGTTCGAGGAGCCGCTCGACGAATTGTTCGTCGCGCCGCCGAGGACCGCGCTCTGCTGATGAGCCCGACGACGGCTCTGCGAGGTCGCCGAGGGTGGCGGGGGTGGCGGTGGTGGCGGTGCTGGTTGCGAAGCGTTCGACGCCTGCTGTTTGGACGCTCTGTTGCCGCCTCCAACCCCGTTGTTGGAACCGCTGCCGCTGGCGGCTGTGCCGCTGCCGCCGCCGCCGCCGCCGCCGCCGCCGCCGCC